>JAVIAB010000046.1:58879499-58901999 GCA_032433765.1 Megaustenia siamemsis
AGTAGTTCTTGTAGAAGTAGTTCATGTAGAAGTAGTTCATGTAGAAGTAGTTCATGTAGAAGTAGTTCTTGTAGAAGTAATTCATGTAGAAGTAGTTCATGTAGAAGTAGTGCTTGTAGAAGTATTTCATGTAGAAGTAGTTCATGTAGAAGTAGTTCTTGTAGAAGTAGTTCATGTAGAAGTAGTTCATGTAGAAGTAGTTCATGTAGAAGTAGTTCTTGTAGAAGTAGTTCATGTAGAAGTAGTTCTTGTAGAAGTAGTTCATGTAGAAGTAGTTCATGTAGAAGTAGTTCATGTAGAAGTAGTTCTTGTAGAAGTAGTTCTTGGAGAAGTAGTTCATATAGAACTAGTTCTTGTAGAAGTAGTTCATGTAGAAGTAGTTCATGTAGAAGTAGTTCATGTAGAAGTGGTAGTAGTAGTTGTTGTTGTAGTTATTTTTTGTTGTATGTTAAAATGTCAGTGAACTGGACTACAAAGGACAAGAGGTGGGGTTTCATCCTGATCAAGCGCTTCTGGTTTTCCCCAGCCTTAAACGAGTAACGGAATTTTTGTTACGAAAGTAAAGCGGCACGGGCATAATACCGACCACACTACCCGAAAAATCATGTGCTGAAGGTCTGTAAAAATGATGGTCACTAACACCATAATCCCTATACGCCACTTGGCGTGACGGGGGCACTTGACTTTTTTTTTATACTTTATGTTTAAATTAAAATTGTTGCAGCTCCATCCTATACCCCCCCCCCCTTCCCCCCAAATTGAATCCCTTAATTTCACTCCATTCTGGCCTTCCATTACTTTGAAAGCAAGCCTCCGCCAACGACCCGCCCCTGGTAGTAAAGCACTAACAAAGTGGCACAAAGTAGCAATTAGCGACCAACGGGCACTCACATGTTTCAGGAAGAGATGTGGTTGTAACGTTTGTCAGGCGACACGGCTGTGGCTTGCTTGTCTCGTGTCATTGTCACGGTCCTTGTAACCTTCAAGTCAGTGAAACTCTTAGAGGGAGGGAGGGAGGGAGGGGAAGTGTGATGGAGGGAGGAGAAATGTGATGGAGGAAGGAGAAATGTGATGGAGGGAGGGAGAATGTGATAGAACAAAGGAAATGTGATCTCCAAAAACGTGGATTGCCTGCCCCTGATGTTGATTATAGACTTCATGTATCTGTAACTAGAACGCCCTCATTTACTATTTGGAGCTGTCCCGTGTGCTCCAAACAATCTTCTGTTAAACCACATTTCCGTGTATCTCTCAGAATTAGTTTATTATTCAAGTCAGTGTTTCCTGGACAGCTGAAAAGACAAACGAAGAAATTCTCAAAGAGGCCAACACAAAGAAGAACTCATACAAAAAAATGTCAGAAAGACACAGTCGATATTTTTCTGGGACATCATAAGAGGAAGAAAATTTTAAAACTTGGTTACAACTGAATAAAATACAGAGAAATAGTGATCGCGGACGACAAAGAGAGAAGATTGTAGGTGACTTTGTATGTGGCACGACAAACAGACAACAATAGAAATAATACGGTGCCCTGTCGACAGTATCGACTCTCTTTATAGTAAGTATCACTAAAATACCAGTCCTCAGTCGCTGGACACTTCGAGACTTGCTGAGGAGGGGATCTGAACACCTACGGACATGTTCGGAGTGCAATGATGATGACCTGCTAATAACTCAATAATTCAATAACTCAATAACTCAATAATTCAATAACTCAATAACTCAATAATTCAATAACTCAATAACTCAATAACTCAATAACTCAATAACTCAATAACCATTGAACAATGAGATACAACGAAGACGATGGCGTCGGATAGGACACACACTAAGGAAGCCAACTTCGAGTATTACACGACATGACCTTTTGTGGAACCTCCAGTGGAAGAGACAAAGAAGAAGCCCAACATATTATTGGAGAAGACAGGTGGTACCAGAGATGAAGATGATGAGAAAGACATGGAATGATATTTTTTAAATGGCAAGAAACAGAAAGGCTTGGAAAGTGTTTGTTGAAGACCTATGCTCCACAGGGAGCTGAAAGTGTTTGTTGAAGACCTATGCTCCACAGGGAGCTGAAAGTGTTTGTTGAAGACCTATGCTCCACAGGGAACTGAAAGTGTTTGTTGAAGACCTATGCTCCACTGGGAGCTGAAAGTGTTTGTTGAAGACCTATGCTCCACAGGGAGCTGAAAGTGTTTGTTGAAGACCTATGCTCAAAAGGGAGCTGAAAGTGTTTGTTGAAGACCTATGCTCCACAGGGAACTGAAAGTGTTTGTTGAAGACCTATGCTCCACAGGGAGCTGAAAGTGTTTGTTGAAGACCTATGCTCCACAGGGAACTGAAAGTGTTTGTTGAAGACCTATGCTCCACAGGGAGCTGAAAGTGTTTGTTGAAGACCTATGCTCCACAGGGAGCTGAAAGTGTTTGTTGAAGACCTATGCTCCACAGGGAGCTGAAAGTGTTTGTTGAAGACCTATGCTCCACAGGGAGCTGAAAGTGTTTGTTGAAGACCTATGCTCCACAGGGAGCTGAAAGTGTTTGTTGAAGACCTATGCTCCACAGGGAGCTGAAAGTGTTTGTTGAAGACCTATGCTCCACAGGGAGCTGAAAGTGTTTGTTGAAGACCTATGCTCCACAGGGAGCTGAAAGTGTTTGTTGAAGACCTATGCTCCACAGGGAGCTGAAAGGTATACAAAGTAAAGACTGACGTCAGAGAATTGTGGAAGGACATGATGACCTACAAAAACCGGTTTAACACACGATTATTCAGTACTCACTTTGGGGGACTTTTTGGTCTCGAGGCAAGTCACCGGCCTCGAGAAGAGAGGTTGTGGGTTCAAATCCCGCCTGCATCAGTAGGGATTTTTATTTATGATTTCTCTCTGTGGCAAGCACCCCTGGTCTCTTGTCCGAAACCCTGATTTTCTTGTCCGATTGTCCATGATTGACTACCTTACAACATGTCGACACACCACATTCCATTGACTGAACTCTTGCCTAATGTCTAATGTCAACAACTGTTGGCGTAAGTCTTCCTCACACATTGAACTACTGTCGTTGAGTCTGCACCTTCCTGTGGCCGAGAAGGACACGGGTCCGAATCCTAGTTGGGTCAGAAGATTTGTTTCTATCAGGGGGTGAAATAGAAACGCATGCTTGGACACTTCGCGGTGACCGCACTAAACATCATCAGGTGACATGTCCTTTGCAGAATGTTGCATTCAGTATGTTGCCCGTTGGAAAGAATCTCTCTCACTAGCTAGGTCTCCCACTTCTTCCGTTGTTATGTTCAAGGTCTCCTTGATGCTTTGAAACCAGGTTCTTCTTGGTCTGCCCCTGATGCCTAGCCCAGGAACCATGCCCTCCATTATTGTTCTTTGCAATTCGCTATGTTTTTTTTTTTACGTAGCCGTAATATTTTAACCCCCCCCCCCCCGTAGAATGGTGTTTATAAGCCAGTTCTTGTTAATGTTTACATCTTGTAACATGTCTTCATTTCTTTGTTCATAGGGACTACTTGGTCTCGAGGTAAGGCGCCGGCCTCGAGACAGAGAGGTTGTGGGTTCAAATCTCGTCTGCACCAGTTGAGATTTTAATTTATGATTTCTTTCTGTGGCAAGCACCCCTGGTCTCAACAGTAAGGCCCGGCTACAAACGTCAATTACTCAACGATGGACAAAAAATATGAGTACCTCGGAACACGCGGTTATCTGCCTGTGCGGCGAGGCACTCCTCTGCACACGGTTGCATGGGTAAACTGATTAATATGCGAAATTCAATTCCTAGAAGCTTCTAGGGACTTCACCAGATGTGCAAGACGGTGAACGGAAACACAAGTAAACAATGTCATCGTCCAGGACTGTCTCCACAAAATATTTCGCATCTTTTTGCTTCTCTTTATTATTAACAAACAAAAAACCGGTTGAGGAATAAATTATTGCAATGCCCCTCCTTACTTGAGTTCTCTCTTTACGTCAACTCCGGTGTACATCGGCCATCTCAAACTCTTCTTTCTTCTTGCCGTAAAGGCTAAATATTTATCTTACTGTAAAGGCTAAATATTTATCTTACTGTAAAGGCTAAATATTTATCTTGCTGTAAAGGCTAAATATTTCTCTTGCCGTAAAGGCTAAATATTTATCTTGCTGTAAAGGCTAAATATTTCTCTTGCTGTAAAGGCTAAATATTTATCTTACTGTAAAGGCTAAATATTTATCTTGCTGTAAAGGCTAAATATTTCTCTTGCCGTAAAGGCTAAATATTTATCTTGCTGTAAAGGCTAAATGTTTCTCTTGCTGTAAAGGCTAAATTAATGCTAACAACAAGCGCAGACATAAAAGCCCGTTGGGCGGAACACTTCAAAGAAATTCTTAACCGTCCACTACCTCACAGTTTAATAGATTTTGAAGCTGAAACACCAGCAGCAGAATTAGATGTAAATTTAGATGACTTCACCTTGAGTGAAATAGAAACCACCTTAAAGCTAATGACCAATAACAAGGCTGCTGGAGAGGATAAGTTAACAGCTGAGATCCTCAAGGCAATTGATAGCCATAATTTAATACATCTCCAAAAAATGTTCAACATCATTTGGAAAACAGAGAAGACGCCTCATAAATGGAAAAAAGGAATCATTGCTAAGATCCCAAAAAAGGGCAATCTTAGAGATTGTAACAATTGGAGAGGCGTGACACTTTTGTCAGTTGCCTCAAAATTATTCTGTAAAATCATCCTAAATAGAATAAAGGATTCAATAGATACAGTAATGCGTGAAGAACAGGCTGGGTTTAGAAAAGGGAGAAGCTGTCTTGACCACATTTTCACTCTACGACTTATATTGGAGGAACACATTGAAAAGCAAAAACCTTTTGTACTTAACTTCATCGACTTCAAAAAAGCATTTGATAGTATTCATAGAGATTCTTTGTGGAAAATTCTGAAGCAATATGGCTTACCATCAAAAATCATAAATATTATCAAAGACATGTATGATGGCTACACATGTGCAGTTCGAACAGAGGAAGGACTGAGCGAATGTTTCCCAATAGAAACTGGGGTTAAACAAGGATGTATTTTATCGCCCTTGTTATTTGGAATTGTTATGGACTTCATAATGAAGAAATGCTGCACTGGTAATAAAGGCATCGAATGGATACAAGGAGACCATTTGGAGGACCTGGACTTTGCTGATGACATAGTTCTCATCAGCAATCAGATAAAAACGATGCAGGAAAACACAAATGAACTATCATCAATAGCCAGCAAAATTGGGCTTGAGGTCAATCATGAAAAGACTAAAGTCATGAAAAGTTTAATTCCAACAAGTGACAAAATATACATGGAAAACAAACCAGTAGAAGAGATCGATCACTTCATCTATCTTGGAAGTCACATTGATCGAGAAGGGGATACGAGCAAAGAAATTAGAATCAGACTGGCTAAAGCAGCAATGTCTTTCAGAAGCCTTGAAAAGTTGTGGAAATCAAAACTCATTAGCACAAACACAAAACTTAGGCTATTCAAATCAAATGTACTATCAACCCTTACGTATGCGTGTGAAAGCTGGAAAACAACAAGAGATATAGAAACAAAGTTGAACGCATTCGAAAATAAATGTCTAAGGAAAATACTTGGTATAGAATGGAACGAATTCAAAACAAACGAGGAAATTAGAGAAATCGCCAATCAACCACTAATATCTTCAGTAATAAAGAAAAGACGATGGTCATACGTTGGACATGTGATGAGAAGAGATAATAATCGAATAGCAAAGCAAGCCCTCATATGGGAAACAACAGGTAAAAGAAAAAGAGGAAGACCCAGGGAGACACTGAGAAGAACATTGATGAGAGAGGCAAGAGCAGCAGGAATCGGCTCCCTCAATGAGATAGAACTGCTTGCACAGAACAGAGACAGATGGCGAGATTTGATAAAATATCTTTAAAAGAAAACTGCTAGAACAAAAATTCATATAGGAGAAGGTGTATCTTGGTCTACGCCCTATGGGCCGGTTACGGCTCGAAAGGTCAATAGATAGATAGATAGAAAGGCTAAATATTTATCTTGCTGTAAAGGCTAAATGTTTCTCTTTGCTGTAAAGGCTAAATATTTATCTTGCTGTAAAGGCTAAATATTTATCTTGCTGTAAAGGCTAAATATTTATCTTGCTGTAAAGACTAAATATTTATCTTACTGTAAAGGCTAAATATTTATATTGCTGTAAAGGCTAAATATTTATCTTGCTGTAAAGGCTAAATATTTATCTTACTGTAAAGGCTAAATATTTATCTTGCTGTAAAGGCTAAATATTTATCTTACTGTAAAGGCTAAATACTTATCTTACTGTAAAGGCTAAATATTTATCTTACTGTAAAGGCTAAATATTTATCTTACTGTAAAGGCTAAATATTTATCTTGCTGTAAAGGCTAAATATTTATCTTGCTGTAAAGGCTAAATATTTATCTTGCTGTAAAGGCTAAATATTTATCTTGCTGTAAAGGCTAAATATTTATCTTGCTGTAAAGGCTAAATATTTATCTTGCTGTAAAGGCTAAATATTTATCTTGCTGTAAAGGCTAAATATTTATCTTGCTGTAGAGGCTAAATATTTATCTTGCTGTAAAGGCTAAATATTTATCTTGCCGTAAAGGCTAAATATTTATCTTTACTTTACCTAAATATGTTGAAGATAACCGTAAAAAAACACCAACAGAAGCTAATGGAAAATGACCGCTGTAAAAAAAAACCCTAGAAAATAGCTCGTGTAGCCAATTATCATACCTGGTTTGTTTGTTATTAGGATGATCATCACTGCATACCGGGCGATTCCATAGGTGCTCCGATATTCCCCTATAGATATCGCAGGAGATTCCTGGTCCATGTGCACAAATTCCGTAGCACGGATCCACAGTGTGGGTTGGTTTCTGCAGGCAAATTTGCCGGCACAGGTCCACGTTTAAGGCATACTCCTTTCGATGTTAACTGCCAATGGACCCTTAACGTGCGCGAGTGCACACGGGACTTCCTGTTTATTGCCGTTATCCGAGAGGGTTAGACATCTGATCTCACTACCCAAGAGATCAGGGGAGAGTAACGTCATAAATAAACCACAGATTAATTTTTCCTATTTTTAGAAAAAAGTAAACCCCGGTTCTGGTGAGTTTGAACCTTGATCCTTTCTGTCCGGGGGCCGAGGTCTTACCTCTAGACTAGCCAAGCACTCATCCTGTGTTTAAGCACTCAACGTTTTCAGTTTGACTCTGTCTGCTTTGTATTAAAGCCACTTCATACAGTTGTAAATTATGTGTCCACGTTTCATTCAGATCAAGAGTAGCCTCGCACAATACCATATGTTAGTACTGGCAGTTCAGAGAAGTGGAGTTCCCAACCCGACATATCGTTATCACCTGTTAACAGTTTCTGACCCGCCCCACCGTGAAGAGTTACACCATGATATGAGGATTAGTTTCAGGGGAGAATTCTCCCTAGAGTATATCAGACAGTCACGCGGAGTATAGCCATTTTAGACAGCCACTATCATAACAAGAACATCAGTTTACCAGATTAAAGCTAAGACAGCAACTATCATAACAAGAACATCAGTTTGTCAGATTACATCTAAGACAGCAACTACCATAACGAGAACATCAGTTTGTCATATTACAGCTAAGACAACAACTACCATAACAAGAACATCAGTTTGTCAGATTACAGCTAAGACAACAACTATTATAACAAGAACATCAGTTTGTCAGATTACAGCTAAGACAGCAACTATCATAACAATAACATCAGTTTGCCAGATTACAGCTAAGACAACAACTATCAAAACAATAACATCTGTTTGCCAGATTACAGCTAAGACAACAACTATCATAACAAGAACATCAGTTTGTCAGATTACAGCTAAGACAACAACTATCAAAACAATAACATCTGTTTGCCAGATTACAGTTAAGACAACAACTATCATAACAAGAACATCAGTTTGTCAGATTACAGCTAAGACAACAACTATCAAAACAATAACATCTGTTTGCCAGATTACAGCTAAGACAAAAACTATCATAACAATAATATCAGTTTGTCAGATTACAGCTAAGACAACAACTATCATAACAAGAACATCAGTTTGTCAGATTACAGCTAAGACAACAACTATCATAACAAGAACATCAGTTTGTCAGATTACAGCTAAGACAGCAACTATCATAACAATAACATCAGTTTGCCAGATTACAGCTAAGAAAACAACTATCATAACAAGAACATCAGTTTGTCAGATTACAGCTAAGACAGCAACTATCATAACATCAGTTTGCCAGATTACAGCTAAGACAAAAACTATCATAACAATAATATCAGTTTGTCAGATTACAGCTAAGACAACAACTATCATAACAAGAACATCAGTTTGTCAGATTACAGCTAAGACAGCAACTATCATAACAATAACATCAGTTTGCCAGATTACAGCTAAGACAAAAACTATCATAACAATAATATCAGTTTGCCAGATTACAGCTAAGACAACAACTATCATAACAAGAACATCAGTTTGTCAGATTACAGCTAAGACAACAACTATCATAACAAGAACATCAGTTTGTCAGATTACAGCTAAGACAACAACTATCATAACAAGAACATCAGTTTGTCAGATTACAGCTAAGACAACAACTATCATAACAAGGACATCAGTTTGTCAGATTACAGCTAAGACAGCGCGACCGTGAATGGACTGTATTTTCAATCAGAAAATGTAGTCTCCTGCTACTTGTATCACGAGTGAGTCTATTGATGTGATAGCTCAGCTGAAATAGAGCAAAGATACTCGGGTAAATAGTCTACTGTTACTTGTATCACAAGTGAGTCTATTGATGTGATAGCTGAGCTGAAATAGAGCAAAGATACTCGGGTAAATAGTCTCCTGTTACTTGTATCATAAGTGAGTCTATTGATGTGATAGCTGAGCTGAAATAGAGCAAAGATACTCGGGTAAATAGTCTACTGTTACTTGTATCATAAGTGAGTCTATTGATGTGATAGCTGAGCTGAAATAGAGCAAAGATACTCGGGTAAATAGTCTACTGCTACTTGTATCATAAGTGAGTCTATTGATGTGATAGCTGAGCTGAAATAGAGCAAAGATACTCGGGTAAATAGTCTCCTGCTACTTGTATCACGAGTGAGTCTATTGATGTGATAGCTGAGCTGAAATAGAGCAAAGATACTCGGGTAAATAGTCTCCTGTTACTTGTATCACGAGTGAGTCTATTGATGTGATAGCTGAGCTGAAATAGAGCAAAGATACTCGGGTAAATAGTCTACTGTTACTTGTATCATAAGTGAGTCTATTGATGTGATAGCTGAGCTGAAATAGAGCAAAGAAACTCGGGTAAATAGTCTACTGTTACTTGTATCATAAGTGAGTCTATTGATGTGATAGCTGAGCTGAAATAGAGCAAAGAAACTCGGGAAAGTCGCCTCGCAGATCAACGCTCTAGCTAGCGACACACATGGAAAACCACATAGGGCCTCTCAATTAGGTGCAATAGAAACAGCAACACGACGCATTAGCGCCTATTAACGTCCAATGGGGCAACAGGCAAGGAAATCACCGGAGGCAAAAGAATTGTGATTTTACAGAAGAATGTTGAGACTACCATGGACAGTTAAGAAGAGTAATGAAAATGTTCTGATAGAGGCAACTAATTTCCAATATTAGGAAGAAACAATCATAATTTTTTGGGCTATGTAATGAGAAGAGAACAACTGGAATATATTGTAACAACTGAGAAAATTGAGGGACGAAGAGATAGTGAGAAGCAAAGAGAAAAGATACCAAACAGTTTAGGGGAATGTCTTGGCAGAAGGTCAATAACATAAATAAATATTTAAAAAACGGAGCATAGAATATCATCATCATTGAGTGCCGTCTCCGCAGCGAAGGTTGGCTACCATGGAGCGCCACTCTGCTATGTCTCTTGCTTTGATGGTGCAGGTTGTCATCGGTTGACCTGTCCATCTTTTGATGTTACTCGTCCATGTCAATCTTGGTCTGCCTCTGCCTCTTTTACCTTGTATTTTCCCCTCCAGGATTACTTTCAGTAGGCTGTTGTGTCTTTTAACATGGCCCAAGAATCGCATTTGTCTTGTTTGAATTGTGTTCAGAAGTTCTCTTTTCATTTTTAGTTGTTTTAAGACTTCATCGTTTGTTTTCTTTTCTTTCCATCCAATTCTACCTATTCTTCTATATATCCACATTTCAAAGGCTTCAATTCTCTGTTCTGTTTTCTTGTCTAATGTCCATGTTCAGCACTATATAAGAATATTAAGAAGAATATACATAGAATATATAAGGAGGAAAATAAAGAAGAGAGGTAGATGTAGAAAGAAAGGAGGAACAGAAAGAATAAAATGAGAAAGGTCGAGGTAAGTAGAGATGGAAATAGATCCACAAATAGACTGACACTCTGCGACCTGACGTTAATTAGCTGAAAAAGGGCACCTAAAGGCCAGGCTTGGTTCACCCAGGCCGTCTACAAATAATAAATTACTTCTCGTCCTGTTTTATTTCGGTTACAATTGAAGCCGTCATGTGGAGAGACACGCTGCGCTCAACCCGAGTGCTAGTTCCCAGCGGTTATATTGCAGCTTGACCATAATGGAATAGATATGGGAAAGCGACGGTAGAAATTCATTAGCGATAACAGAATCATCAGACTTAAACACATTACTTTTGAATGTGCGTAATTATAACCTAAAACAGAAGTCATATTTCTGAAAATAACAACGAAGAGAAGAACAACTAAAATACCGTCATCAAACAACTGTACAATAGTAATCATTAACATGTACCATGCCGGTTGGCGTCTGTACGCAGTCTTTCCACAACCTTCTATCCTCTTTCTCTGTATTTTTCCAGTTGTAACCAAGTATCCCAGGGAGCCGCGATAGCTCAGTGGTTAGTGAACTGGGGAGCCGTGATAGCTCAGTGGTTAGTGAACTGGGGAGCCGTGATAGCTCAGTGGTTAGTGAACTGGGGAGCCGTGATAGCTCAGTGGTTAGTGAACTGGGGAGCCGTGATAGCTCAGTGGTTAGTGAACTGGGGAGCCGTGATAGCTCAGTGGTTAGTGAACTGGGGAGCCGTGATAGCTCAGTGGTTAGTGAACTGGGGAGCCGTGATAGCTCAGTGGTTAGTGAACTGGGGAGCCGTGATAGCTCAGTGGTTAGTGAACTGGGGAGCCGTGATAGCTCAGTGGTTAGTGAACTGGGGAGCCGTGATAGCTCAGTGGTTAGTGAACTGGGGAGCCGTGATAGCTCAGTGGTTAGTGAACTGGGGAGCCGTGATAGCTCAGTGGTTAGTGAACTGGGGAGCCGTGATAGCTCAGTGGTTAGTGAACTGGGGAGCCGTGATAGCTCAGTGGTTAGTGAACTGGGGAGCCGTGATAGCTCAGTGGTTAGTGAACTGGGGAGCCGCGATAGCTCAGTGGTTAGTGAACTGGGGAGCCGTGATAGCTCAGTGCTTAGTGAACTGGGGAGCCGTGATAGCTCAGTGCTTAGTGAACTGGGGAGCCGTGATAGCTCAGTGGTTAGTGAACTGGGGAGCCGTGATAGCTCAGTGGTTAGTGAACTGGGGAGCCGTGATAGCTCAGTGGTTAGTGAACTGGGGAGCCGTGATAGCTCAGTGGTTAGTGAACTGGGGAGCCGTGATAGCTCAGTGGTTAGTGAACTGGGGAGCCGTGATAGCTCAGTGGTTAGTGAACTGGACTACAAAGGACAAGAGGTCGGGTTCGATCCTGATCAACGGCTTCCGGGTTCACCCAGCCTTCAAAGGGCACACTCTGTCTGTGTTAGTCATATCTCATATCTTGGTGTTTGTCAGTGTTAGTCATGCCTCATATCTTGATGTGTGTCAGTGTTAGTCATGCCTCGTATCGCTGTGTGTGTCAGTGTTAGTCATATCTCATATCTTGGTGTGTGTCAGTGTTAGTCATATCTCATATCTTGATGTGTGTCAGTGTTAGTCCTGCCTCGTATTGCTGTGTGTGTCAGTGTTAGTCATGCCTCGTATTGCTGTGTGTGTCAGTGTTAGTCATGCCTCGTATTGCTGTGTGTGTCAGTGTTAGTCATGCCTCGTATTGCTGTGTGTGTCAGTGTTAGTCATGCCTCATATCTTGATGTGTGTCAGTGTTAGTCCTGCCTCGTATCGCTGTGTGTGTCAGTGTTAGTCATGCCTCGTATCGCTGTGTGTGTCAGTGTTAGTCCTGCCTCGTATCGCTGTGTGTGTCAGTGTTAGTCATGCCTCGTATCACTGTGTGCATGTCAGTGTTAGTCATGCCTCGTATCGCTGTGTGCATGTCAGTGTTAGTCATGCCTCGTATTGCTGTGTGTGTCTGTGTTAGTCATATCTCATATCTTGGTGTGTGTCAGTGTTAGTCATGCCTCATATCATTGTGTGCATGTCAGTGTTAGTCACATCTCATATCTTTGTGTGTGCATGTCTGTGTTAGTCATCTCTAATGACTCGGGCAGATGGTGCTCGTAAACCTGGGAGGGCCGACCATCTAAGGGCAGAATCCCCAATAAGAAAAGACAATCTGCTGCCTTGCAGGAAGATTGGGGACAATCAAAGGCTAAGGAAAGCAAACCTGAATAAAATGCTGGCTGAAATAGGATGCACTGGGCCACTGGCGCAGAACACAGGGCAACGTTTTAACAGGTATTCAATCAGAGTGGATCTGGCAGACTCTAATTGTGATGTTCTCTCTTTGGGGTCGATCAACACACTTAACCTGACAGCTGTCTTCACGTGAGAGTCTGAAATCCTACTCTGATTGAGTCTTGATCGCAGAGAGAGAGAGAGAGAGAGAGAGAGAGAGAGAGAGAGAGAGAGAGAGAGAGAGAGAAAGGGTACAAGATTTTTTTCCGGAAAAGAAAAGCGGTACTGGCGCAATACCGACCACATTACCCCAAAAATCATGTGCCGAAGGTCTGTAAAAATTATGGACACTTACAAAATATTCCCTATACTCCATTCGGCGTGACAGGTCTCTTAACTTTTTTTTTTGTTTTACTTATCCACTTCTCATGATGTGCCCGAAGAATGTCGAAAATTTTTTCTAGAGGTCTACACATCGAATCTCACAACCCAGAGAGGTGTACACATTGGATCTCACTACCCAGAGAGGTCTACACATGGGATCTCACTACCCAGAGAGGTCTACACATCGGATCTCACTACCCAGAGAGGTCTACACATTGGATCTCACTACCCAGAGAGGTCTACACATCGGATCTCACTACCCAGAGAGGTCTACACATGGGATCTCACTACCCAGAGAGGTCTACACATGGGGTCTCACTACCCAGAGAGGTCTACACATGGGATCTCACTACGCAGAGAGGTCTACACATGGGATCTCACTACCCAGAGAGGTCTACACATGGGATCTCACTACCCAGAGTGGTCTACACATGGGATCTCACTACCCAGAGAGGTCTACACATCGGATCTCACTACCCAGAGAGGTCTACACATCGGATCTCACTACCCAGAGAGGTCTACACATGGAATCTCACTACCCAGAGAGGTCTACACATGGGATCTCACTACCCAGAGAGGTCTACACATGGGATCTCACTACCCAGAGAGGTCTACACATGGGATCTCACTACCCAGAGAGGTCTACACATGGGATCTCACTACCCAGAGAGGTCTACACATCGGATCTCACTACCCAGAGTGGTCTACACATGGGATCTCACTACCCAGAGAGGTCGACACATGGGATCTCACTACCCAGAGAGGTCGACACATGGGATCTCACTACCCAGAGAGGTCTACACATGGGATCTCACTACCCAGAGAGGTCCACACATGGGATCTCACTACCCAGAGACCAGCTGATGGTAAAACCACGAGGAAACCACGGGTTTAACTTGTTAAACAATTGCCACCTGCTGTAGTGGGGATTGAACCCATGACCTTCCTGTCGAGAGAGCGGCGTGTCATCTCAAGACTAACTTGTTCCCTGGAGAACAAATCCAGAAGTATTTTTTTTAATATCAAAGAAGGATCTTAAAATATGTACATGGAACATTATAGCTGTGTACCGAATAGCTTAAAATATGTACATGGAACATTATAGCTGTGCACCGAATTGGAAAACTGGATAATCATATTTTAGAAAAAGTGAAGCTAGATATTTTAGACAAATTAGAGAGAAGAGCAGATACGCTGTAGACGTGATAGAGACACACCAGGAATAAGGTGCTCTGATATCATCAGAGGAAGACCACGTGATCATATGACAACGTTCATCATCAAGACAAGAGACAGAGTCAAATCAACATCTTCATCTGCCTGGCTCGTCATATCACAAAGGAATGACTCGCCCCTTTAAGTCTGACCGTCAGCAGAAAAAAACTTTCACAGTGTTTTATAGCTTGTCCGTTACATGTTTGAGTCGTTGAAATGTTGACCAAGAAAGCATTAAGTCGATATTTTGGTAGACGAGTTAAAGTGATATAGCTGATATCAAGAAATAAACAACATACACATTCGACTAGAAACCCGCCTAACTACAACGCTATTGGCTATAAAGATCACGTGACCATAGTGTTGATAGAAGCTGTGATATTGAGACCGCGTGAGTTGGAGGCGTGGTCACTCATAACCAGCAATACACGACCATCTGCTAATTAAATGTCGCGGGGGTTCCCCTCACCGGTTTCTCCGACAATGGCTATAAATAACAATTAATCTCATGAACCGTGCCCTTTTATTGGGTAAACCCGATATGGTTGCTATATTTAACTTGGTTGCCGTACGTAATGAATTACATACCACCGGCCGTCTCCGTGCTGAGAATTGGAAACTACCAGAATTATGTTCCTTATATTCTTTTAATCATTTATCACAGTTGTCTTTGGTGAATGTGATAGTAATCTTTGATAAATGTGATAGAAACCTTTGATAAATGTGATAGGAGTCTTTGATGAATGTGATACGAGCCGTTGATGAATATGATAGAAACCTTTCTTGAATGTGATAGAAACCATACATGAATGTGAGTGTGGCACAGTTAAAATGACAACAGAACATCTGCTACAGGCATGCTTAACGTTAGATGAGCAGAACATGTTCTTATGTACCGTACCTGCACAAGCTGTGTGGTGAAGTGAGGACCGTTGTAATCCGATCTGTGTTGATGTAGAAGTTGTCTTAACCTATAATAATGTTGTCTGTCTATAGTGTTAACCTATAATAATGTTGTGTGCCTATAGTGTTACCCTATAATAATGTTGTGTGCCTATAGTGTTAGCCTATAATAATGTTGTCTGTCTATAGTGTTAACCTATAATAATGTTGTCTGTCTATAGTGTTAACCTATAATAATGTTGTGTGCCTATAGTGTTAACCTATAATAATATTGTGTGCCTATAGTGTTAACCTATAATAATATTATGTGCCTATAGTGTTAACCTATAATAATATTATGTGCCTATAGTGTTAACCTATAATAATATTGTGTGCCTATAGTGTTAACCTATAATAATGTTGTGTGCCTATAGTGTTAACCTATAATAATGTTGTGTGCCTATAGTGTTAACCTAAACTAATGTTGTGTGCCTATAGTGTTAACCTATAATAATGTTGTGTGCCTATAGTGTTAACCTATAATAATATCGTGTGCCTATAGTGTTAACCTATAATAATATTGTGTGCCTATAGTGTTAACCTATAATAATGTTGTGTGCCTATAGTGTTAACCTATAATAATGGTGTCTGTCTATAGTGTTAACCTATAATAATATTGTGTGCCTATAGTGTTAACCTATAATAATGTTGTGTGCCTATAGTGTAAACCTATAATAATGTTGTGTGTCTATAGTGTTAACCTATAATAATGTTGTGTGTACATAGTGTTAACCTATAATAATGTTGTGTGTACATAGTGTTAACCTATAATAATGTTGTGTGTACATAGTGTTAACGTATAATAATGTTGTGTGCCTATAGTGTTAACCTATAATAATGTTGTCTGTCTATAGTGTTAACCTATAATAATGTTGTCTGTCTATAGTGTTAACCTATAATAATGATGTCTGCCTATAGTTAAAAAAGTAAAAAGTAAAGTACCCCCGTCACGCCAAGTGGCGTATAGGGAATATGGTGTTAATGACCAAACAATTTTACATACCTTCGGCACATGATTTTTGGGATAATGTGGTCGGTACAACGCCCGTGCCGCTTTACTTTCCTTGACCTTTCGTATCTCTATGTATCTTGGTAGACTTTCATCATCATCAAGTGCCGTCTCCACATCTCTATGTATCTTGGTAGACTTTCACCATCATCAAGTGCCGTCTCCACATCTCTATGTATCTTGGTAGACTTTCACCATCATCAAGTGCCGTCTCCACATCTCTATGTATCTGGTAGACTTTCACCATCATCAAGTGCCGTCTCCACATCTCTATGTATCTTGGTAGCCTTTCACCATCATCAAGTGCCGTCTCCACATCTCTATGTATCTTGGTAGACTTTCACCATCATCAAGTGCCGTCTCCACATCTCTATGTATCTTGATAGCCTTTCATCATCATCAAGTGCCGTCTCCGCATCTCTATGTATCTTCGTAGACTTTCACCATCATCAAGTGCCGTCTCCACATCTCTATGTATCTGGTAGACTTTCATCATCATCAAGTGCCGTCTCCACATCTCTATGTATCTTGGTAGACTTTCACCATCATCAAGTGCCGTCTCCACATCTCTATGTATCTTGGTAGACGTTCACCATCATCAAGTGCCGTCTCCACATCTCTATGTATCTTGGTAGGCTTTCACCATCATCAAGTGCCGTCTCCACATCTCTATGTATCTTGGTAGACTTTCATCATCATCAAGTGCCGTCTCCACATCGCTATGTATCTTGGTAGACTTTCACCATCATCAAGTGCCGTCTCCACATCTCTATGTATCTTAGTAGACTTTCATCATCATCAAGTGCCGTCTCCACATCTCTATGTATCTTAGTAGACTTTCATCATCATCAAGTGCCGTCTCCACATCTCTATGTATCTTAGTAGACTTTCATCATCATCAAGTGCCGTCTCCACATCTCTATGTATCTTGGTAGACTTTCATCATCATCAAGTGCCGTCTCCACATCTCTATGTATCTTGGTAGACTTTCATCATCATCAAGTGCCGTCTCCACATCTCTATGTATCTGGTAGACTTTCACCATCATCGAGTGCCATCTCCACATATCTATGTATCTTGATAGCCTTTCACCATCATCGAGTGTGATCTCCACATCTCTATGTATCTTGATAGCCTTTCACCATCATCGAGTGTGATCTCCACATCTCTATGTATCTTGATAGCCTTTCACCATCATCAAGTGCCGTCTCCGCATCGAAGGTTGGCTACCATGGAGCACCATTCTGCTCTGTCTCTTGCTTTGATGGTGCAGGTTGTCATAGGCTGGTTTATTCATCTTTTGATGTTACTCGTTCATGTTAATCTTGGTCTGTCTCTGCCTCTTTTACCCTTTATTTTCTCCTCCAGGATTACTTTTATTAGGCTGTAGTGTCTTTTAACCTGGGCCAAAAATAGCATTTGTATTGTCTGAAATGTGTTTATTAGTTTTCCTTTCATTTTTAGTTGTTTTAAGACTTCATCGTTTGTTTTTTTTTTTTCCTTCCATCCAATTCTACCTATTCTTCTATATATCCACATTTCAAAGGCTACAATTCTCTGTTTTGTTTTCTTGTCTAATGTCCATGTTTCTGCACCATGTAGGAACGTTGAGAAGACACAACATTTTGCTATTCTTAGTTTTAGATAGCCTTTACCCCTATTTATCGTAACCTTGACATTGATATCACAACCTTTTACATTGTCCCAGATAAATAAAATATCTTATTATTCTTACCCAAAAATAAAAAAAAATTGTAAGAAATCCTTTGACTATTTTCCGTATTTTCCAAAGTATGTCAGATACTGTCTTTTGTCAGATTTGTCCTGTAGGATATTTGAAAACAAACGAGAGAAAAGAAAGTAATCATCTAGAACTACACAAACTGTACCCTTCGTGACATATTCTGTTGACGCCCATAACAAGAGAAACAAAGTACCGAATACGATGAAAGGAATTTAATCTTGGACGAGGCGTGTACGAGTTATACAAAGACTAATTCCAACGCGAGTGGTGGGAGATTTGAAAGCCTAAAGTTTTGTTATTGAGATAGCAGAAGTTCTAAGGCACAGGTGTTGGAACATCTTGAACGGTTTCCATTCACTTGGTAAATCAAGTAGTAAATGAGTTGTTAATAAGCAGCGAACGCCATGGTGACGTCAGTAATAGTCTCTTCATAAATAGTTCACCTTGTCAAGTTGATGTTAGAAAACTTGTAACGGAGGGCTTGTGAAACGAATCAAATATCGTGTAATGAAGTTGCGAGAGAGACAGTTTCAAGGTATTTTGGATTGCACAGTTATGTGTGTATGAATGTGCATGTGTATGTGTGTATGTATGTATATGGGTGGGTGTATGTATATGTGTATATATGTATGTATCTGGGTGTATGTATGTATATAGGTGTATGTATGTACTTGTATATATGTATGTAATTATGTATGTATGTATGTGAGTATGTATGTGTGTATGTATGTGTGTATGTATTTATGTAGGTATGTATGTGAGTATGTATGTGTGTATGTATGTATGTGTGTATGTGTGTATGTATGTGAGTATGTATGTGTGTATGTATGTGAGTATGTATGTGTGTATGTATTAATGTATGTATGTATGTATGTATGTGAGTATGTATGTATGTATGTTTGTACATGTATATGTATGTGTATTAATATAATCTATCTATCTATCTATCTATCTATCTATCTATCTATCTATCTATCTATCTATCTATCTATCTATCTATCTATCTATCTATCTATCTATCTATCTATCTATCTGTCTGTCTGTCTGTCTGTCTGTCTGTCTGTCTGTCTGTCTGTCTGTCTGTCTGTCTGTCTGTCTGTCTGTCTGTCTGTCTGTCTATCTATCTATCTATCTATCGTTGTTGGCCCTTTCATCTGGTGCTCTCGTAACGTTTATTGAAGGTTCGTTGTGTTGTGTTTTGATCTTTCTACCTTGTCACGTGGCCAAACCATGTTATCTGTTGCTTTTTTTCTATTCTATTGCGGGAATTATTCCTAGCTTTTATCTCGGGTCTTTATTTCTGATCTTATCTCTCAGGCTGTTTCCTGTCTTTTGTCTTACACATCTAATCTCAGTAGAGGTTATTTTTCTTATTGTTCTTGCATCTATGGTCCAGGTCTGGCATTGGTAACACAACGTTGGGATGAAGATTGTATTGTATAGTGCTCGTTTTGCCTCTAGAGTTATTTCTTTGTTGGACAATAGTGGTGATAACTGTCCGATGATTTGACAAGCTTTGTTGCATCTTGATTCTATCTCTGCTGTTTGAGAATTGTCGTTTATCACTAGACTTCCTATGTATTTGATTTCCTCAACATGTTTTAGATGTTTGCCGTCTATGTTGATGTTCTGTTTTAGTTGTCTGTCGTCTATGTTGATGTTCTGTTTCTCTGTTGTTATACTTACGGTACACTAACATCAACAAACATTAACATCTTAACAGGCAAGCGGCACAAATAACAGGGTTAATAACTTATCTCCGCTCCTGGGAGCATCCCTCGACAGACGGGCACCACCTGGGCACATCTGCCCCACTGACACAACAAACAGGTTGGGCAGCGATGAAGATCTGGGCCGAGAAAGAGAGCCGGCACAACCTGGTTCCCTCACATCGACACTCCCTACAGATTGCGGGGAACATCAAAACATTTGGGCAAGCCATCAGCGCTTTTTTATCACTCGCATTTATCCCATCTGGTGATGTGATGTGGTTTCTGTCGGATCTACATTTCATTGAACTCGTCGCTGGTAACTCCGCGGCACTTAATTGGAAATTGACCAATGGCAGGTATTTCGTTTGATGCATAAACCGAGCATTGCCGAGTTAACCTTCGTGAGGGATTGCTGGTAGGCAACGGAATAAAAGGTTCATCATCATCATCAAGTGCCGTCTCCGCAACGAAGGTTGGCTACCATGGAGCGCCATTCTGCTATGTCTCTTGCTTTGATGGTGCAGGTTGTCATAGGCTGGTTTGTCCATCTTTTGATGTTACTCGTCCATGTTAGTCTTGGTCTGCCTCTGCCTCTTTTACCTTGTATTTTCCCCTCCAGGATTACTTTTAGTAGGCTGTTGTGTCTTTTAACATGGCCCAAAATCGCATTTGTCTTGTTTGAATTGTGCTTAGTAGTTCTCTTTTCATTTTTGGTTGTTTTAAGACTTCATCGTTTGTTTTCTTTTCCTTCCATCCAATTCTACCTATTCTTCTATGAATCCACATTTCAAAGGCTTCAATTCTCTGTTCTGTTTTCTTGTCTAATGTCCATGTTTCTGCACCATATAGCAATATTGAGAAGATGTAACATTTTGCTATTCTTAGTTTTAGCCCTGGTGTTATTTGTTTTGATGTTAGTATGTCCTTCATGACATTAAAATTACTTTTTGCCATTCCTATTCTTTTGTTTATTTCAGTTGTACATTTTCCATCACTGGTTATAGTATGTCCAAGGTAGTTATAGTTCTGAACTGTCTCCAGGTCTATTCCTTCTATTTTGATATCCACTTGTGGGTTTTGAGTATTTTCTTTGTTTATGATCATAGTTTTAGTCTTTTTGATATTCATATCTAGTCCATATTTTTTGCTTGTCATTTTGTCGAACAAAAAGTTCGGATGCTTTAAATTATGAAGTCTGGAAACGAAACAATATTGAAACTGTTTTTTGTTTTTTTCTTTCTGATTGGTAGAGACAAGAGCAAACACGTTTTGTGGTTTTGACATATCTAGCAGATGCCGGGATAAGCATTCACGGAGTTTCATTTTCTTATTTTAATTCACGTGAGAGTTTGAGACATAAACAAGTTTCGTGTTTTTACATTTGTGAGAAATTAGGATATGGCGGATTTTTGTGCTTTTGACATTTCTTGCAAAAGTTGAGATATATCCGAGTATTGTCGTTTTGACATTTCTTGCAAAAGTTAAGATATATCCGAGTTTTGTCGTTTTGACATTTCTTGCAAAAGTTGAGATATATCCGAGTTTTGTCGTTTTGACATTTCTTGCAAAAGTTTAGATATGTCCGAGTTTTGTCGTTTTGCATTTCTTGCAAAAGTTGAGATATATCCGAGTTTTGTCGTTTTGACATTTCTTGCAAGATATGTCCGAGTTTTGTCGTTTTGACATTTCTTTCAGAAGTTGAGATATGTCCGAGTTTTGTCGTTTTGACATTTCTTTCAAGATATGTCCGAGTTTTGTCGTTTTGACATTTCTTTCAGAAGTTGAGATATGTCCGAGTTTTGTCGTTTTGACATTTCTTTCAGAAGTTGAGATATGTCCGAGTTTTGTCGTTTTGACATTTCTTTCCAAAGTTGAGATATGTCCGAGTTTTGTCGTTTTGACATTTCTTTCAAGATATGTCCGAGTTTTGTCGTTTTGACATTTCTTTCAGAAGTTGAGTTATGTCCGAGTTTTGTCGTTTTGACATTTCTTTCAAAAGTTGAAATTTGTACTGTATTATTAAAGAATCGCGTTTAAATGAGTTTTGATCGTTCTAAATTTGTATGAGAATTTAAGAAACATATTAAATGAGTTTTGATCGTTCTAAATTTGAATGAGAATTTAAGAAACATATTAAATGAGTTTTGATCGTTCTAAATTTGAATGAGAATTTAAGAATCATAATAAATAAATGAGTTTTGTGTTTTTACATTTCTATCAAAAGTTGAGATTTTCATGAAATTGTTCTCGAAGGGTTTTCAATTTCTATAAAAAGCTGATAAAAGCATTATCTGAATTGTGTTTTTAAATCAGTGAAGTATTGAATGAAATAAGCATGAATTTTGAAATTCACACAAAACTCAAGCGTAAACAATTTATTAATTTATTTTCTAGGAGAGTCTCAAGTAAACAAGGAAGGAGTTTGGAATGTTGGTCTTTTTGGTTGGTTTGAGAGTAAGAGAGGGGGCGAGATTTGGAATGTTGGTCTTTTTGGTTGGTTTGAGAGTAAGAGAAGGGCGAGATTTGGAATTTTGGCCTTTTTGGTTGGTTTGAGAGTAAGAGAGGGGCGAGATTTGGAATGTTGGTCTTTTTGGTTGGTTTGAGAGTAAGAGAGGGGGCGAGATTTGGAATGTTGGTCTTTTTGGTTGGTTTGAGAGTAAGAGAGGGGGCGAGATTTGGAATGTTGGTCTTTTTGGTTGGTTTGAGAGTAAGAGAGGGGGCGAGATTTGGAATGTTGGTCTTTTTGGTTGGTTTGAGAGTAAGAGAGGGGGCGAGATTTGGAATGTTGGTCTTTTGGTTGGTTTGAGAGTAAGAGAAGGGCGA
>JAVIAB010000046.1:58906999-58976999 GCA_032433765.1 Megaustenia siamemsis
ATATCACATCAGGGGGTGGGTGGACATTGTTTGAAATATGTAAATTCTCTTACGGACATTGCATATGCAAGTTTAGCATTCCGCTTCATATGTGAACATACCAACAACAGTTTAGCATTCCGCTTCATATGTGAACATACCAACAACAGTTTAGCATTCCGCTTCATATGTGAACATACCAACAACAGTTAGCATTCCGCTTCATATGTGAACATACCAACAACAGTTAGCATTCCGCTTCATATGTGAACATACCAACAACAGTTTAGCATTCCGCTTCATATGTGAACATACCAACAACAGTTTAGCATTCCGCTTCATATGTGAACTACCAACAACAGTTAGCATTCCGCTTCATATGTGAACATACCAACAACAGTTTAGCATTCCGCTTCATATGTGAACATACCAACAGCAGTTAGCATTCCGCTTCATATGTGAACATACCAACAACAGTTTAGCATTCCGCTTCATATGTGAACATACCAACAACAGTTTAGCATTCCGCTTCATATGTGAACATACCAACAACAGTTAGCATTCCGCTTCATATGTGAACATACCAACAACAGTTAGCATTCCGCTTCATATGTGAACATACCAACAACAGTTAGCATTCCGCTTCATATGTGAACATACCAACAACAGTTAGCATTCCGCTTCATATGTGAACATACCAACAACAGTTAGCATTCCGCTTCATATGTGAACATAACAACAACAGTTAGCATTCCGCTTCATATGTGAACATACCAACAACAGCATTCCGCTTCATATGTGAACATACCAACAACAGTTAGCATTCCGCTTCATATGTGAACATACCAACAACAGTTTAGCATTCCGCTTCATATGTGAACATACCAACAATAGTTAGCATTCCGCTTCATATGTGAACATACCAACAATAGTTAGCATTCCGCTTCATATGTGAACATACCAACAACAGTTTAGCATTCCGTTTCATATGTGAACATACCAACAACAGTTTAGCATTCCGCTTCATATGTGAACATACCAACAACAGTTAGCATTCTGCTTCATATGTGAACATACCAACAACAGTTTAGCATTCCGCTTCATATGTGAACATACCAACAACAGTTTAGCATTCCGCTTCATATGTGAACATACCAACAACAGTTTAGCATTCCGCTTCATATGTGAACATACCAACAACAGTTAGCATTCCGCTTCATATGTGAACATACCAACAACAGTTTAGCATTCCGCTTCATATGTGAACATACCAACAACAGTTAGCATTCCGCTTCATATGTGAACATACCAACAACAGTTAGCATTCCGCTTCATATGTGAACATACCAACAACAGTTAGCATTCCGCTTCATATGTGAACATACCAACAACAGTTAGCATTCCGCTTCATATGTGAACATACCAACAACAGTTTAGCATTCCGCTTCATATGTGAACATACCAACAACAGTTAGCATTCCGCTTCATATGTGAACATACCAACAACAGTTTAGCATTCCGCTTCATATGTGAACATACCAACAACAGTTTAGCATTCCGCTTCATATGTGAACATACCAACAACAGTTAGCATTCCGCTTCATATGTGAACATACCAACAACAGAGTCTGTCTAGTTGGCGTTGTTATAGTGTGACTCAGTCATGGGCGATAATGGAAGAATAGAAGAATATGACGATAGACAGAAGAATAAAAGAATGAGGCGATGACGATGTGAAGTAGGATAGTTTTAGGCGGCGTAGAAAAGACACTCTTCAGAGGATTAGGAAGGAGACGTTAAGTCTACCCAACTCAGTCGCTGAGTCGTAATCAACTTGAAGATTACCAGTGAAATGCGTACAGGTGGTCAGCCTAAAGCCAGACAGATGTTTGCTCTGGTCGACAAAGTTGCGTAACGCAACGACACGGCCGCTGGTTCCTAGGAAACTCTTATATCGGCAGACGCCTTGAAGTCCAGTGAAGACCTGAGATGAAAGCGGACAACTAAACTGCCCCGCGTAATCAAAAGACCAGGTTATCTTACGTTCAGCAGTGATTACTCTTTGAGTCTCTGAATTGGAAATCGCCTCGAGTTTTAGTTGTTAGGGGACGGACTAGGAAGATGGACAGGTTCGACTGGACTCCTAAAGTAATAAGACTTTGGAGATAATTAAAAAAAAGGCGGAGCTAGAGAGATAGTGACGGTCAAGAGACGTAGGTTAGGCCGTATCAGTGGTCGGGGGGGTGTGGTCACCTGGGACTTAAACCCCGAGACCCTGGGAGCTAGGGAGATTAGGAGAGGAGAGGCCCAGAATGCTTTTGGGGCGAGGAGCAGTAGCTAGAGAGACATTTAGCTACACTCGGGCAGACTCAGCTATACTCAGCCAGACTCGAGACAATTCGGCCACACTCGGCCAGACTGAGCACATTCAGAGACTAGTTCCTCAGCACTATCAGAAAGAGACAGGCAGATGTACTTAAGAATACTATACGGAGTATACGGTCAACAAGATAGATAGATAACCACAGATAGAACTTTATGAATACGAAACGGCCACACACAAACGTTATTTGACAATTCATCATCGCCGATAGGCTATGTCAAGTAACACCAATAAAGACCTTGTTTATACTTGTACTAAAAAGATTGATGAGTTACATATGTGTGTCAAATGAAAGTACAAGTAGTAAGGTCAGAAAGAAGTTTGAAAGAAACGCTGCAACAGCGTTACAATGAGGAGAAGGGGAAACAGCGTAGGGCTCAGGGGCTTCGTTTTAGTGGTTGCAAGTTTTTTGTTAACATCGACGCATATTTGGGTAATGTGGACAGTATTACGCCAGTGCAGTGGAATGTTGATTTAGATACTTGATTTAGAGTGAGGAAATTGTAAATGTAGCTCAACAGGAATTGTCGTGACGAAATGAATGTGACGTCATTTGACTAAGCCATAGTTTCATGAGGTCAGTACACATCACAGCTGTTTGTTGATGATACTTTGGTTGTCTTGCTATGTTGTTGTTGTTGTTGTTGTTGTTGCAGATTTCCATTATAAAAAGTAAAAAAAAGTAAAGTACCCCCGTAACGCCAAGTGGCGTATAGGGAATATGATGTTAGTGACCATAAATTTTACAGACCTTCAGCACATGATTTTAGGGTAACGTGGTCGGTATTACGCCCGTGCCGCATCACTTTCTCAGAAAAAAAATCCGGTGCCCATTAAAGGCTGGGTGAACCCGGAAGCCGTTGGTTGGGATCGAACCCTACCCCTTGTCTTTTGTAGTCCAGTTCACTAACCACTGAGCTATCGAGGCTCCCAGATTTCCATTATAAATTGAGTATGTTTGTGCTTTAAGTAAAGTAAGCAGACCTTCCCACCACCTGCCTTGCTAGGCGTATGGAGAATGTGGTGTTAGTGACCATATTTTTCTATGACCACGGCACATTTTTAGGTTATGTGGTCGGTATAATGGCAGGCCGCCTTTACTTCCCAGAAAAATCGCTGGTACCCATTTTTAGAGATGGGTGAACCCAGAAGCCTTGTTAGTCCGAAAAAAAAATCCGCCACTGCTGGGATCGAACCCGCACCCTTCTGGTCAGGAAACGAGCACACTAACCACTCAGCCACCGAGCACACTAACCACTCAGCCAACGAACACACTAACCACTCAGTCACCGAGGTGAGCACACTAACCACTCAGCCACCAAGGTGAGCACACTAACCCCTCAGCCACCGAGGTGAGCACACTAACCACTCAGCCACCGAGGTGAGCATACTAACCACTCAGCCACCGAGCACACTAACCACTCAGCCACCGAGGTGAACAAACTAACCACTCAGCCACCGAGCACACTAACCCCTCAGCCACCGAGGTGAGCACACTAACCACTCAGCCACCGAGGTGAGCATACTAACCACTCAGCCACCGAGCACACTAACCACTCAGCCACCGAGGTGAGCACACTAACCACTCAGTCACCGAGGTTAGCACACTAACCACTCAGCCACCGAGCACACTAACCACTCAGTCACCGAGGTGAGCACACTAACCACTCAGCCACCGAGGTGAGCACACTAACCACTCAGCCACCGAGGTGAGCATACTAACCACTCTGCCACCGAGAACACTAACCACTCAGCCACCGAGGTGAGCACACTAACCACTCAGCCACCGAGCACACTAACCACTCAGCCGCCGAGGTGAGCACACTAACCACTCAGCCACCGAGCAGACTAACCACTCAGCCACCGAGGTGAGCACACTAACCACTCAGCCACTGAGCACACTAACCACTCAGCCACCGATGTGAACACACTAACCACTCAGCCACCGAGCACACTAACCACTCAGCCACCGAGGTGAGCACACTAACCACTCAGCCACCGAGCACACTAACCACTCAGCCACCGAGGTGAACACACTAACCACTCAGCCACCGAGCACACTAACCACTCAGCACCAAGGCTTCACAACCACAGTTCTGCTTGAGTACATCTAAATTGATCATAAGGGACGCTATAACCAACATCTCTACATTATCGATGGCTTCAGCACGATTGTTGGACATAGAAACTGCGCAACATCTCAACGTTTGGAAACATTTCTTCTTCAACGAAAGTATCAGTGATACAAAGGTTAACTATTCTAGAATATTCTTTATCTTTGTGCTAGGTCACAAATTTGAACCACCCCAATAACATGTCAATGCTAGTACACAGAGAGGCGGTAACAAAGATCGTTTGTGGCGAGAACCAATGGCCTGCTAGTACACAGAGAGGCGGTAACAAAGATCGCTTGTGGCAAGAACGAATGGCCTGCTAGTACACAGAGAGGCGGTAACAAAGATCGTTTGTGGCGAGAACCAATGGCCTGCTAGTACACACAGAGGTGGTAACAAAGATCGCTTGTGGCGAGAACCAATGGCCTGCTAGTACACAGAGAGGCGGTAACAAAGATCGCTTGTGGCAAGAACGAATGGCCTGCTAGTACACAGAGAGGTGGTAACAAAGATCGTTTGTGGCGAGAACCAATGGCCTGCTAGTACACAAGTCAGACACAATTCCCATTTGTCCATTGTTGACACACGCCAATAATAAATGAATATTATTCTAGAGGGAACCTTCCGAGGCGATGACCAGCGAATCAATTCAGAGGAAGAGCTATGTTTACATTCGGAAAAAAGGACAAATAATCAACAACAGAAAAAACAAACAAAGAACAATATATGGACCGAAGCAGGACCGAACCCGTACTTCTTGGTGTAAACATACCTCTTCCTCTGAATTTATTCACCAAGGATTCCATCATTGATTCACCAAGGATTCCATCATTGATTCACCAAGGATTCCATAATTGATTCACCAAGGATTCCATAATTGATTCACCAAAAATTCCATCATTGATTCACCAAGGATTCCATCATTGATTCACCAAGAACTCCATCATTGATTCACCAAGGATTCCATCATTGATTCACCAAGGACTCCATCATTGATTCACCAAGGATTCCATCATTGATTCACCAAGGATTCCATAATTGATTCACCAAGGATTCCATCATTGATTCACCAAGGATTCCATCATTTATTCACCAAGGACTCCATCATTGATTCACCAAGGATTCCATCATTGATTCACCAAGGATTCCATCATTGATCACCAAGGATTCCATCATTGATTCACCAACGATTCCATCATTGATTCACCAAGGACTCCATCATTGATTCACCAAGGACTCCATCATTGATTCACCAAGGACTCCATCATTGATTCACCAAGGATTCCATCATTGATTCACCAAGGACTCCATCATTGATTCACCAAGGATTCCATCATTAATTCACCAAGGATTCCATCATTGATTCACCAAGGACTCCATCATTGATTCACCAAGGATTCTATCATTGATTCACCAAGGATTCTATCATTGATTCACCAAGGATTCCATAATTGATTCACCAAGGACTCCATCATTGATTCACCAAGGATTCCATCGTGTTGAACGTATGTGATCTTGATGATGATTATTGAGAATCCCACGTGGGGACGTTCAAGATAAACGTTACATGAGATATCGTTGCTGAAAGAGCGCTATGTAGGCGATCATTTTGTGCTTACATGAGATATCGTTGCTGAAAGAGCGCTATGTAGGCGATCATTTTGTGCTTACATGAGATATCGTTGCTGAAAGAGCGCTATGTAGGCGATCATTTTGTGCTTACATGAGATATCGTTGCTGAAAGAGCGCTATGTAGGCGATCATTTTGTGCTTACATGAGATATCGTTGCTGAAAGAGCGCTATGTAGGCGATCATTTTGTGCTTACATGAGATATCGTTGCTGAAAGAGCGCTATGTAGGCGATCATTTTGTGCTTACATGAGATATCGTTGCTGAAAGAGCGCTATGTAGGCGATCATTTTGTGCTTACATGAGATATCGTTGCTGAAAGAGCGCTATACAGGCGATCATTTTGTGCTTACATGAGATATCGTTGCTGAAAGAGCGCTATAAAGGCGATCATTTTGTGCTTACATGAGATATCGTTGCTGAAAGAGCGCTATATAGGCCATCATTTTGTGCTTACATGAGATATTACTGAAAGAGCGCTATATAGGCCATCATTTTGTGCTTACATGAGATATCGTTGCTGAAAGAGCGCTATGTAGGCGATCATTTTGTGCTTACATGAGATATCGTTGCTGAAAGAGCGCTATATAGGCGATCATTTGTGCTTACATGAGATATCGTTGCTGAAAGAGCGCTATATAGGCGATCATTTTGTGCTTACATGAGCATAGTGTAGGTTGAGAGATAGACAGAGGAGAGAGGAGGGGACGGAGAAAGCGAGTTTAGTGTTTCAAAATTCTCCACAGCACTTCCTCAGCGTGCAACACGCAGCTACACGCTAGGGAAAGCACTAAAGATGGTTTCAGTCCAGATGCACGAGCTACTTAACCCTGATGAAGACATCACAAGAAGATAATCCTGCTCCCCAAAAAGGGCGTACTCAAGTACAGTGACTACAGGCACAGGCGATCGTGTCGCTCCACAACTTTCCATCTCTATAGCTGCTTTACCTGTTGACTTCTGACTAAACCACTCACTGAAAGTGTCGGGTTCCTGCCATCTCCCTGCTTTCCTCTTAAACTTTTATCCCTTAATATTTCCGGCTGTTCATATAACACATTGTATGTTCAAGGATCACATTGACTACACACAGTAACAGTGTTCTCTCTCAGAACTGTCTGTCATTTCGTTTCTTCCCTTCACATTTCTCTGCTCTTCTTTCATTTCTTCCTTTCACAATTCTCTGCACTTCTTTCATTTCTTCCCTTCACATTTCTCTGCTCTTCTTTCATTTCTTCCCTTCACATTTCTCTGCTCTTATTTCATTTCTTCCCTTCACAATTCTCTGCTCTTCTTTCATTTCTTCCCTTCACAATTCTCTGCTCTTCTTTCATTTCTTCCCTTCACATTTCTCTGCTCTTATTTCATTTCTTCCCTTCACAATTCTCTGCTCTTCTTTCATTTCTTCCCTTCACAATTCTCTGCTCTTCTTTCATTTCTTCCCTTCACAATTCTCTTCTCTTCTTTCATTTCTTCCCTTCACATTTCTCTGCTCTTCTTTCATTTCTTTCCTTCACAATTCTCTGCTCTTGTTTCGTTTCTAGCCGACACAATTCTCTTCTCTTCTTTCATTTCCTCACTTCACAATTCTCGCTTCCTTTATTTCCTCCCTTCACAATTCTCACTTCCTTTATTTCCTTACTTCACAATTCTCACTTCTTTTATTTCCTTACTTCACAATTCTCACTTCCTTTATTTCCTCCCTTCACAATTCTCACTTCCTTTATTTCCTCCCTTCACAATTCTCACTTCCTTTATTTCCTTACTTCACAATTCTCACTTCTTTTATTTCCTTACTTCACAATTCTCGCTTCCTTTATTTCCTCCCTTCACAATTCTCACTTCCTTTATTTCTTTACTTCACAATTCTCACTTCCTTTATTTCCTCCCTTCACAATTCTCACTTCCTTTATTTCCTCCCTTCACAATTCTCACTTCCTTTATTTCCTTACTTCACAATTCTCACTTCTTTTATTTCCTCACTTCTTTTATTTCCTTACTTCACAATTCTCACTTCTTTTATTTCCTCACTTCTTTTATTTCCTTACTTCACAATTCTCACTTCCTTTATTTCCTTACTTCACAATTCTCACTTCTTTTTTTCCTTACTTCACAATTCTCACTTCTTTTATTTCCTCACTTCCTTTATTTCCTTACTTCACAATTCTCACTTCCTTTATTTCCTTACTTCACAATTCTCACTTCCTTTATTTCCTTACTTCACAATTCTCACTTCCTTTATTTCCTCCCTTCACAATTCTCACTTCCTTTATTTCCTTACTTCACAATTCTCACTTCTTTTATTTCCTTACTTCACAATTCTCACTTCTTTTATTTCCTTACTTCACAATTCTCACTTCTTTTATTTCCTCCCTTCACAATTCTCACTTCCTTTATTTCCTTACTTCACAATTCTCACTTCTTTTATTTCCTTACTTCACAATTCTCACTTCCTTTATTCCCTTACTTCACAATTCTCACTTCTTTTATTTCCTTACTTCACAATTCTCACTTTTTTTTATTTCCTTACTTCACAATTCTCACTTCTTTTATTTCCTCACTTCTTTTATTTCCTTACTTCACAATTCTCACTTCTTTTATTTCCTCACTTCACAATTCTCACTTCTTTTATTTCCTCACTTCTTTTATTTCCTTACTTCACAATTCTCACTTCTTTTATTTCCTTACTTCACAATTCTCACTTCTTTTATTTCCTCACTTCACAATTCTCACTTCTTTTATTTCCTCACTTCTTTTATCCTTACTTCACAATTCTCACTTCTTTTATTTCCTTACTTCACAATTCTCACTTCTTTTATTTCCTTACTTCACAATTCTCACTTCTTTTATTTCCTCACTTCACAATTCTTACTTCTTTTATTTCCTCACTTCACAATTCTCACTTCTTTTATTTCCTCACTTCACAATTCTCACTTATTTTATTTCCTCACTCCACAATTCTCTGTATCCCTTTTGTTAATCCCATCCACGACCCCACCCCACACCCACCCCCCAAGGTTAGCTTTTAACTCCAGCAAAAACAATCCCAAAAAATGTCCCACACTCTAGCAACGACTCCCCCACAACACGACCCCTGATGAATGTGGGAGTCCGAAACAAGATTTAAGATTCTGCAAAACGATGACTTGGGGGCGTGGAGCATCAATCACGGTAATAATGGAACATGTGCCCCCTACATTCATCCTTTCCAGGGGAGCCGATAGCAATGACAGAGATAAGATGTCTCTTTGTGACGGAAGCTGCTTAATCATGTCTCGGATGGGGAAGCCAAAAGGGACACAACTTTGCAGGTTTATTTGTCGCAAGTGAGTACTTGTCGCAGTAGTTGTAGTAGTAGTGGTGGTAGTAGTAGTAGAAGTTGTCGCAGTAGTTGTAGTAGTAGTGGTGGTAGTAGTAGTAGAAGTTGTCGCAGTAGTTGTAGTAGTAGTGGTAGTAGTAGTAGTAGAAGTTGTCGCAGTAGTTGTAGTAGTAGTGGTGGTAGTAGTAGTAGAAGTTGTCGCAGTAGTTGTAGTAGTAGTGGTGGTAGTAGTAGTAGAAGTTGTCGCAGTAGTTGTAGTAGTAGTGGTAGTAGTAGTAGTAGAAGTTGTCGCAGTAGTTGTAGTAGTAGTGGTAGTAGTAGCAGAAGTTGTCGCAGTAGTTGTAGTAGTAGTGGTGGTAGTAGTAGTAGAAGTTGTCGCAGTAGTTGTAGTAGTAGTGGTGGTAGTAGTAGTAGAAGTTGTCGCAGTAGTTGTAGTAGTAGTGGTGGTAGTAGTAGTAGAAGTTGTCGCAGTAGTTGTAGTAGTAGTGGTGGTAGTAGTAGTAGAAGTTGTCGCAGTAGTTGTAGTAGTAGTGGTGGTAGTAGTAGTAGAAGTTGTCGCAGTAGTTGTAGTAGTAGTGGTGGTAGTAGTAGTAGAAGTTGTCGCAGTAGTTGTAGTAGTAGTGGTGGTAGTAGTAGTAGAAGTTGTCGCAGTAGTTGTAGTAGTAGTGGTGGTAGTAGTAGTAGAAGTTGTCGCAGTAGTTGTAGTAGTAGTGGTGGTAGTAGTAGTAGAAGTTGTCGCAGTAGTTGTAGTAGTAGTGGTAGTAGTAGCAGAAGTTGTCGCAGTAGTTGTAGTAGTAGTGGTAGTAGTAGCAGAAGTTGTAGTAGTAGTGGTGGTGGTAGTAGTAGTAGTACCTCCTCCTACTACTACTATTACAACTACTGCGCTACAACTACTACTATTACTACTACCCCTACAACTACTGCTATTACTACTACCACTACAACTACTGTTACCTCTACTACTACAATTGGTACTATAGTAGCAGTTTTAGTAGGTGTAGTTGTAGTGGTAACCACCATCAGTCATAGTTGACTATTCATTTTGCAGTAGCCCTGGAAAAAAAAATGTTTTTTTCTTGTCTTTCCCCGTGTATTCACTTTTTCTATGAATCTGTCTGCTTCTTGTTTGAGTTGGAGCTTTAGAGTGTGTCTCCAAAGATTGCGGTCTGCAGCTATGTCTTCCCAGGCAACAGGGTTTATGTTCAGAGTCTTCATGTCACGTTTACACACATCTATAAATTGGAGTTTTGGGCGCCCCTAGTTCTTTTGATATATCTGTCAGTTGTCCATAAAGTATATCTTTTTTTTATGCGACCACCTTTCATACGGTGTAAGTGGCCCAGTGTAGCCTATGTTGTTTGAGCAGCGGGTAGATGTTCGGGAGGTTTGAGTGAGTGAGAACCTCAACTTGTTTCACTTTGTCCTTCCAGGTGATACCAAGAATACAGCGCTAGCATCGCATATGGAATGTCATTATCCCTCTCTCTTGTTTTGAACACGTTGTCCATGATTCGCTGCCTTATAAAAGGATACTGATGATGCTGGCGTTGTAAACTGCGCCTTTTGTTTTAAATCCTAATTTTATTAAGTAACAACAATAATAATAATAATAATAATAATAATTAGACATAATACTTCCCACATGCCAAATAGGCTTGTCATGATTTCGAGGCCAGGTACTACTTCCCGATGCTATTTTTAGCACAGCTCTTAATCTCAGTGAAGAGAAGAAATATGGGGAAACCTTTCAGCAAATACAGCGCTAGCGATCTGCCCTCCAGATACTCTCGTTTGATTGGTGGAGGGCAAAGAACGAATGTCAAGGGCAGGGCAAGTTTTCCAGGTGCTAAGGGCACGTGCATCCTGTGTCAGGCACACAAAAACTGGCTAGGACTTTTTGCCTTGACGTCATCGTCGTGGGCCCTCTCTCGTTCTTCGACTGTTGGAGGTCTTTGTGGCACAGATCTCTCTCTCTCTCTCTCTCTCTCTCTCTCTCTCTCTCTTCTCTTTCTGTGTGTCTTACAGCTTCATGCGAATCAAGATAATTCTCCATTCTGTGCTAGTTTCCTTGTCTTTATCTGCTTTCACATTTTGTCTATTGATTTTACTGTTGTTCTTAAAAGACGGCGTTGTGCTGGCTTGCAGTCTACATCAAATAAACGCCCCATTTCTAGCTGCTTGTTTGTCTCCTTCTGTCCTTGACCTGTACTCACGTGAGCAGACTGACTGTTTCGCGGTCACAGTGGGTCGGTCAGTCAATAGAGTAGGATCTATTTATCGTTCTTCTTGGCGATCTTCTCCTATTCCTCCCTTTTACTCTTCTTCTCCTCCCTCACCTCCTACTACTCCTCACCTCCACCTGCTTCTCCTCCCTCACCTCCTACTACTCCTCACCTCCACCTGCTTCTCCTCCCTCACCTCCTACTACTCCTCACCTCCACCTGCTTCTCCTCCCTCACCTCCTACTACTCCTCACCTCCACCTTCTTCTCCTCCCTCACCTCCTATACTCCTCACCTCCACCTGCTTCTCCTCCCTCACCTCCTCCTACTTCTCCTCCTACTTCTCCTCCCTCACCTCCTCCTACTTCTCCTCCCTCACCTCATCCTACTTCTCCTCCCTCACCTCCTCCTACTTCTCCTCCCTCACCTCCACCTGCTTCTCCTCCCTCACCTCCTCCTACTTCTCCTCCCTCACCTTCACCTGCTTCTCCTCCCTCACCTCCACCTGCTTCTTCTCCCTCACCTCATCCTACTTCTCCTCCCTCACCTCCTCCTACTTCTCCTCCCTCACCTCCACCTGCTTCTCCTCCCTCACCTCCTCCTACTTCTCCTCCCTCACCTCCACCTGCTTCTCCTCCCTCACCTCCACCTACTTCTCCTCCCTCACCTCCACCTGCTTCTCATCCCTCACCTCCACCTACTTCTCCTCCCTCACCTCCTCCTACTTCTCCTCCCTCACCTCCACCTGCTTCTCCTCCCTCACCTCCACCTGCTTCTTCTCCCTCACCTCATCCTACTTCTCCTCCCTCACCTCCTCCTACTTCTCCTCCCTCACCTCCACCTGCTTCTCCTCCCTCACCTCCTCCTACTTCTCCTCCCTCACCTCCACCTGCTTCTCCTCCCTCACCTCCACCTACTTCTCCTCCCTCACCTCCACCTGCTTCTCATCCCTCACCTCCACCTACTTCTCCTCCCTCACCTTCTCCTACTTCTCCTCCCTCACCTCCTCCTACTTCTCCTCCCTCACCTCCTCCTACTTCTCCTCCCTCACCTTCTCCTACTTCTCCTTCCTCACCTCCTCCTACTTCTCCTCCCTCACCTCCTCCTACTTCTCTTCCCTCACCTCCTCCTACTTCTCCTCCCCCCTCCTCCTACTTCTCCTCCCTCCCCTCCTCCTACTTCTCCTCCCCCACCTCCTCCTACTTCTTCTCCCTCACCTCCTCCTACTTCTCCTCCCTCACCTCCTCCTACTTCTCAGTCTCCGTACCCCCCCCCCCCCCCGGTCTCCTCCTTCTCCAAGCTCAGTGAAACACAACCACCCATATAATCTGCTCTTTACAAACAAAAATATATCTGGCAGTTAAGATCGGCACCACCCTGCTACCACCAACCATATGTGAAAGCATACGAGATCACTATTTATGAAGACAACGAAGCGACAGTTGTTGTTACCTTCAAGTTGTAACTCCGCTGTAACAGCAATGATCATTCATTAATTTGTCATTATTATTACATTGTATCTGTGCAACATCATCATCGAGTGCCGTCTCCGCATCGAAGGTTGGCTACCATGGAGCGCCATTTCTCTCTGTCTCATGCTTTGATGGTGCAGATTGTCATAGGTTGACTTGTCCATCTTTTGATGTTACTCTATATGTTAGTCTTGGTCTGCCTCTGCCTCTTTTACCTTGTATTTTCCCCTCCAGGATCACTTTTATTAGGCTGCTGTGTCTTTTAACATGCCCCAAACATCGCATTTGTCTTGTTCTAATTGTGCTTAGTAGTTCTCTTTTCATTTTTGGTTGTTTTAAGACTTCATCGTTTGTTTTCTTTTCCTTCCATCCAATTCTAACTATTCTTTTATATTTCCACATTTCAAAGGCTTTAATTCTCTGTTCTGTTTTCTTGTCTAATGTCCATGTTTCTGCACCATACAGTAATATTGAGAAGATGTCTTCTGCTACCATTTTAGCTCCCAGTGGAGCATAGGTCTTCAACAAACACTTTTCAAATCTTTCTGTTTTTTGCAATTCTTTTAAGATCATTCCATGTCTTCCTCATCATCTTCATCTCTGCTTCTATCTGTCTTCTCCAAGAATTCCTTGGTCTTCTTCCTCTTTGTCTTTTCCCCTGGGGATTCCAGAAAAGGGCCTGCTGTGCAATACTCTCAGTTGGCTTCCGTAGTGTGTGTCCCATCCAGCGCCATCGTCTTCACTGTATCTCTTTACCCACTGGTATTTGACTGGTACATTTCCATAATTCTATATTGAGATGATGTAACATTTTGCTATCCTTTGTTGTAGCCAGGTGTTATTTGTTTTGATGTCTGTGCATGTCACGCCATAAGAAGACACGCTTACATTGCAACCGATTTGTTTGTTCAACTCGAGCCCAGTGTCAGCCACAAATGTTGGCTTCCCAGTCAACGAGACGACTGGCTGGATGTTTATTTCTTGTCTTTATCAGGCCAGTGTTTCCTTGATCTCCTTCGGTTGCTCTTGATCTCATGAGTTCCTCACAAGAACGTCTGTTGCAACGAGAAAAGTTAGACTTTGTGGTCAAATAAATAAAGGACCCAGTCTCAATAGCACAGAGACAGTAGTAGTAGTAACAACAAAGAAAACGACATTACCGAAATGCACAATAAAGACAAGTGGAACAATATTGAAACAAGTAAATGAATTTAAATATCTGGGAACAGTGTTAACTTTAGACGGAAGATGTACATAAGAGGTGAGATGAAGAATGGCTCAGGCAAAAGCAGCTTTCCAAAAAATGAGGAAGATACTATGCAATCCATTTTTGACAATAGAAACAAGAAAAAGAGTTCTTAAATGTTATGTAGAGCCAATCTTAACATATGGATGTGAATCATGGACAATACACAGACAAGAAAATCACTGGAGTCTGTAGAAATATGATTTTACAGAAGAATGTTGAGAATACCATGGACAGCTAAGAAGAGTAATGAAAACGATCTGAAAGAAGCCAAAGCAAAAAGAGAGCTAATTTCCAATATTAGGAAGAAACAATCATCATTTTTTGGTCATGTAATGAGAAGGGAACAACTGGAATATATTGTAACAACTGGGAAAATTGAGGGACGAAGAGATAGAGGAAAGCAAAGAGAATCGAAAGTTGTTGAGAGATGGGTAAATTGATAAAATTCAGAAACATTTCAAAATAAATATCAAGGGACTAAGACATCACTAGCCTACAGGTCAACAAAACTGGACTATTGTCATGTGTAGTGTCGTCAGTGTGTTCCACTTGAACAGAGTATCTCACGAACTATTGAAGTGACGTTTCCTCATGACACCTTCAGTCATAAACAGAGCAACAATTCTGTGGTGACAACTAATATGCCACAGTTTGACTAAAACAAACAGCCGTGTTTGAAATTTAGTAAAAAAAAAAAATAAATAAATATATGCAGCTGCTGACGTAATAACAATCATGGTTATACATACTACAAACTACATTTCATTTCTATTACTTTCTTTCACTACTACATTCTAATGCTTGACCCCTGGAGTAGCAGGCACTTGACTGCATATTTGGCAGTCAGTCTGTCTCCAAAGTTGAAATCTGACTGATCTGAAGTGACCGACCGATGTGAGTTCTGTCAGTACAAGGGGAGGTCATTAATGCCCTCTCGGTTTGTTTTGTAGAGGGGAGGTAATTATGACTTCTCATATTTGGCATCAGAAACATTTGATTCGCCATTTTCTTCTGTCAAACCTGACATGACACGAGGTCTGTCCAAGATGGAGTGATAGTCGGAAGTCACGAACGCAAATTTACAGCTCGCGCCAGTTAGGCCGGGACTGGCAACGACACCAGTCGGAGAGATTACATGAAATGAAAAGGTCACTGCAGTTTATCATTCATGCTTTAGTTCAATTCTTAACTACTCTTTCTATTCAGTTACCATTGAGCTATGTTGAAAACACTGGTAGATTTATCTTCTTATTTTCTTTGTATTTTTTTTATATCTGTGGGTGTCTACGGGGATACAAGGTTATTGCTTTTCCCTTTTCTGACAGCTTTAGTCCTTGGCACTTGATGATGGTGTATATTTCTCTGATGTTGTCACTCCAACGTGGTGAGGGTTAGCCTCTGTGCCTTTCTCTGTTTTCTGTACCCCTATCTCTCTTCTGTGCCCCTCTCTGACGTATGTGCCCCTATCTCTCTTCTGTACCCCTCTCTGACGTATGTGCCCCTATCTCTCTTCTGTGCCCCTCTCTGACGTATGTGCCACTATCTCTCTTCTGTGCCCCTCTCTGACGTATGTACCCCTATCTCTCTTCGGTGCCCCTCTCTGGCGTATGTGCCCCTCTCTGACGTATGTACCCCTCTCTGACGTATGTGCCCCTATCTCTCTTCTGTGCCCGTCTCTGACGTATGTGCCCCTATCTCTCTTCTGTGCCCCTCTCTGACGTATGTGCCCCTCTCTGACGTATGTGCCCCTATCTCTCTTCTGTGCCCCTCTCTGACGTATGTGCCCCTATCTCTCTTCTGTGCCCCTCTCTGACGTATGTGCCCCTCTCTGTCCTTGTGTGACTCATTAATGTCAACCTGTTTATGACTCATTGATATCGACATATTTATGACTCATTAATGTCAACCTGTTTATGACTCATTGATATCGACATATTTATGACTCATTAATGTCAACCTGTTTATGACTCATTGATATCGACATATTTATGACTCATTAATGTCAACCTGTTTATGACTCATTGATATCGACATATTTATGACTCATTAATGTCAACCTGTTTATGACTCATTGATATCAACATATTTATGACTCATTGATGTCACCCTGTTTATGACTCATTAATGTCAACCTGTTTATGACTCATTGATATCAACATATTTATGACTCATTGATGCCAACCTCTTTATGACTCATTGATATCAACCTGTTTATGACTCATTGATATCAACCTCTTTATGACTCATTGATATCAACCTGTTTATGACTCATTGATATCAACCTGTTTATGACTCATTGATATCAACCTGTTTATGACTCATTGATATCAACCTGTTTATGACTCACGAATGCCACGTTTAATGTTGAGTGTATGAAAGCTGCTCATCAAATTACCACATTTGTAGACGACTGGATATTTCAGACAAAAAAAACAAACAAAGCAATCCCATAGGAGACAGGCTCAAACTCCTGAACATCAACATCTGCTCACCAAAATGTCGTCACCACGACAAAGTTCACAAAAAAATGAACATACTTTTGACTTCCACATTTAGTTCCCTGTAATGGTGGCTGTTACTGATATAGAAGACCCAGTATTGTGGGCCTCTGGGCTGGACTAGTAGTTTCCCAGCATAGCCTGGGATAGATGAACTTCAACGTTTCCAGTAAGAGCCGGGAATGTCAAGAAAGCCATTACGACCCGCCACATCAATGAGTCAAAGGGCAACCTGTCCGCATCAAGTCGTGGCAATCCGTTAACAACAACAACCTTCCACATTTACATTTCAGTGATGAGAGGAGATATCATTAGTAGTTTTTTTGTTGGCCTCTCTTGCGGTTGTATTTCCTAGCTTTTCTAATATCCCATCAGTCCATCTTTCTTCGTGAACATAACAAGAGAACTAAAGTATCATTGTCAAACAGCGTGAATGAACCTGGAGTTCAGGACACACACACACGACGATGTTCACCAAGAAATGAACACGACCTGACAGCCGTGTCAGCCATTGTGACCTACATGTTCTCCGCAAGCAATTTCACCGGAAGTAATTAATTAACTGCGCGGTAAGCTTCGACCCTAACATCCATGTATCGTGCCCCGTAATGTATTTGATGAAACCTGACACCTTTGCGCTGCCAGGAGTGCTCAATCTAAGGGGGGTAATCGAGCAAGCAGTCTCAACCAGGGCGGTTTACAATTTCCTATTATCTTAATGAGTGACGTCCCGTTGAACACGACCCCTGGGTTTGTAGTATATGTTATCACACGTGTCAAAGGTCATGTTAAACGATGTCAGGAACCCTAACTAGAGCTATCTGAGAAAACGTCTAGACGTCATATCCGGTAAGAGATTCATTCATCGGAACCATTATCGTCGATCTCGTCACCGTCATTCAGTGCCGTCTCCACATCGAAGACTGGCTATCATGGACCGCCATTCAGTGCCGTATCTACATCGAAGACTGGCTATCATGGACCGCCATTCAGTGCCGTATCTACATCGAAGACTGGCTATCATGGACCGCCATTCAGTGCCGTATCTACATCGAAGCCTGGCTATCATGGACCGCCATTCAGTGCCGTATCTACATCGAAGACTGGCTATCATGGACCGCCATTCAGTGCCGTCTCCACATCGAAGCCTGGCTATCATGGACCGCCATTCAGTGCCGTATCTACATCGAAGACTGGCTATCATGGACCGCCATTCAGTGCCGTCTCCACATCGAAGACTGGCTATCATTGACCGCCATTCAGTGCCGTATCTACATCGAAGACTGGCTATCATTGACCGCCATTCCGCTGTCTCTTGCTTTGATGGTGCAGGTTGTCATAGGCTGACTTGTCCATCTTTTGATGTTACTCGTCCATGTTAGTCTTGGTCCGCCTCTTTCTCTTTTACCCTGTAGTTTTCCCCTCCAAGACTACATTTATTAGGCTGTTGCGTCTGTTAACATGCCCCCACAATCTCATGTGTCTTGTTTGAATTGTCTTTAGTTGCTGTATTTCGATTTTTAAGTATTTCAAAACTTCATCCTTTGTTTTCTTTTCTTTTCACCAAATTCTACCTATTGTTAACTCTTCGTCACAAGCTTCCGTCATATAGAATCACTAGCATATATCTCAGATGTGCTCATATCTTCTCTGGCACATTTTAAAATGAAGAGTTTCTCTTGTGTCTCAATGTACCAACATCACTACCGTGATAGAGAAGTTGTCCTCAATGTACCAACATCACTACCGTGACAGAGAAGTTGTCCTCAATGTACCAATATCACTACCGTGACAGAGAAGTTGTCCTCAATGTACCAATACCACTACCGTGACAGAGAAGTTGTCCTTAATGTACCAATATCACTACCGTGACAGAGAAGTTGTCCTTAATGTACCAATATCACTACCGTGACAGAGAAGTTGTCCTTAATGTACCAATACCACTACCGTGACAGAGAAGTTGTCCTTAATGTACCAATATCACTACCGTGACAGAGAAGTTGTCCTTAATGTACCAATATCACTACCGTGACAGAGAAGTTGTCCTTAATGTACCAATATCACTACCGTGACAGAGAAGTTGTCCTTAATGTACCAATATCACTACCGTGACAGAGAAGTTGTCCTTAATGTACCAATATCACTACCGTGACAGAGAAGTTGTCCTTAATGTACCAATATCACTACCGTGACAGAGAAGTTGTCCTCAATGTACCAACATCACTACCGTGATAGAGAAGTTGTCCTCAATGTACCAATATCACTACCGTGACAGAGAAGTTGTCCTCAATGTACCAATATCACTACCGTGACAGAGAAGTTGTCCTCAATGTACCAATATCACTACCGTGACAGAGAAGTTGTCCTCAATGTACCAATATCACTACCGTGACAGAGAAGTTGTCCTCAATGTACCAATACCACTACCGTGACAGAGAAGTTGTCCTCAATGTACCAATACCACTACCGTGACAGAGAAGTTGTCCTCAATGTACCAATATCACTACCGTGACAGAGAAGTTGTCCTCAATGTACCAATACCACTACCGTGACAGAGAAGTTGTCCTCAATGTACCAATATCACTACCGTGACAGAGAAGTTGTCCTCAATGTACCAATATCACTACCGTGACAGAGAAGTTGTCCTCAATGTACCAATATCACTACCGTGACAGAGAAGTTGTCCTCAATGTACCAATCCACTACCGTGACAGAGAAGTTGTCCTCAATGTACCAATATCACTACCGTGACAGAGAAGTTTGTCCTCAACCGTACAGAGAAGTTGTCCTCAATGTATTCACTACCGTGACAGAGAAGTTGTCCTCAATGTACCAATATCACTACCGTGACAGAGAAGTTGTCCTCAATGTACCAATATCACTACCGGGACAGAGAAGTTGTCCTCAATGTACCAATATCACTACCGGGACAGAGAAGTTGTCCTCAATGTACCAATATCACTACCGGGACAGAGAAGTTGTCCTCAATGTACCAATATCACTACCGTGACAGAGAAGTTGTCCTCAATGTACCAATATCACTACTGTGACAGAGAAGATGTCCTCAATGTACCAATACCACTACCGTGACAGAGAAGTTGTCCTCAATGTACCAATACCACTACCGTGACAGAGAAGTTGTCCTCAATGTACCAATATCACTACCGTGACAGAGAAGTTGTCCTCAATGTACAAATATCACTCCTGTGACAGAGAAGTTGTCCTCAATGTACAAACATCACTCCTGTGACAGAGAAGTTATCCTCAATGTACAAACATCACTCCCGTGACAGAGAAGTTGTCCTCAATGTACCAACATCACTACCGTGACAGAGAAGTTGTCCTCAATGTACCAATATCACTACCGTGACAGAGAAGTTGTCCTCAATGTACCAATATCACTACCGTGACAGAGAAGTTGTCCTCAATGTACCAATACCACTACCGTGACAGAGAAGTTGTCCTCAATGTACCAATATCACTACCGTGACAGAGAAGTTGTCCTCAATGTACCAATATCACTACCGTGACAGAGAAGTTGTCCTCAATGTACCAATATCACTACCGTGACAGAGAAGTTGTCCTCAATGTACCAATACCACTACCGTGACAGAGAAGTTGTCCTCAATGTACAAACATCACTCCCGTGACAGAGAAGTTGTCCGTACAGCTGGGGTCAATGCTTCCAGCAACCCATATCTGAATCCATAGATCGCCGAACAGCAGAGCTGATCAAGCAAGACTCTCCTCCGCCTACCAGCAGTGCCCCTGGAGACATGCTATCCAGTCTGGCCAATAGAGAAGGGCTCGAAGAGGGAAGACAACTCGGTATTGAAACCTGCTGCAGCCGGAAGTGTTGGCCAACAAGACGCTAGTAAACCATTACACATCTACGACTACTTAACGCCCTTTTAGGCTCGTCTAGCGGCGAAGATGTCATAGATGTCAAAGATGTCAAAGATGTCATAGATGTCAAAGATGTCATAGATGTCAAAGATGTCAAAGATGTCATAGATGTCATAGATGTCAAAGATGTCAAAGATGTCATAGATGTCAAAGATGTCATAGATGTCATAGATGTCAAAGATGTCAAAGATGTCATAGATGTCATAGATGTCATAGATGTCAAAGATGTCATAGATGTCAAAGATGTCAAAGATGTCAAAGATGTCAAAGATGTCAAAGATGTCATAGATGTCAAAGATGTCAAAGATGTCAAAGATGTCAAAGATGTCAAAGATGTCATAGATGTCATAGATGTCAAAGATGTCAAAGATGTCATAGATGTCAAAGATGTCAAAGATGTCATAGATGTCAAAGATGTCATAGATGTCAAAGATGTCATAGATGTCATAGATGTCAAAGATGTCAAAGATGTCATAGATGTCAAAGAAGTCAAAGATGTCATAGATGTCAAAGATGTCATAGATGTCATAGATGTCAAAGATGTCAAAGATGTCAAAGATGTCATAGATGTCATAGATGTCATAGATGTCAAAGATGTCATAGATGTCAAAGATGTCAAAGATGTCATAGATGTCAAAGATGTCATAGATGTCAAAGATGTCATAGATGTCATAGATGTCATAGATGTCATAGAGAGAACTAGAGAGAGATCAAGCACATCTGGCACTAGGACCAGTGACGGAACATGTTAGTCAGAAATTAACAAAAGAACAGGAATGGCTAAAGAGCAATGTCAACAAGAAACTAGACTCACATCAAAGCTAATATTATCTGAACTAAAACTAAGAATTGTACAATTGTATATTTACTCAACATTGAGTTATTTGCGGGTCATCATCATTGCACTCCGAACATGTCCATAGGTGCTCAGATCCCCTCCTCATCAATTCCCTCAGTGTCCAGCGACTGACGACTCCAGTTCTATGTTGGTTGATAAGTCTTCTTACACGGCCACCAAGTTTCTCATTTCTGGCCGTGCCCAACTTAACTCCCATTTCCATCATCCGAAGAAGTGACGTGGATCTGTGTTTGTCGAAGTCCTGTGCTCTTCCCACATCTCGGAGGGCATTGATGATGTCCGCCCGATCCATCGGTTGCCCGTCCTCAACGACAGCGCAGCTAGCCAACCTGTCCGCCCTTTCATTTCCACGTACTCCCGCATGTCCAGGGACATAGACAAAGGTGACCTTACGTATTTTGGATTTCTGCAATGACTCTACCCATTGCATGCGTACAGAGCCCACCTACACTTTTTTAATCATGCTCATCGAATCACTCAACATTACTGTGTGGTGCAGAAACATGGACATTATATATATATATATATGGGGAGAATTGAGTGGAAGTAGAAGACAAGCAAGGTAGTTCTGAATCAGCTGAAAATGGAAGAAAAAAAAAGAACAACTGAACACAATAGGAAAAATACAATTGAAATCTTTGGACATGTGAAAAGACATATCACCATTGTAAAAGTGATCTTGGGAGGGAAGGTACAAGGTAGGCGAGACAGGAACAGACCCAGGCTAAAGTGGACAGGTAACATCAACAGGTGAACAGGTGAATCTATGACAAGGTGCACCATCAAGACAAGACACAGGTGAATCTATGACAAGGTGCATCATCAAGACAAGAGACAGGTGAATCTATGACAAGGTGCATCATCAAGACAAGAGAGAGGTGAATCTATGACAAGGTGCACCATGAAGACAAGAGATAGGTGAATCTATGACAAAGTGCATCATCAAGACAAGATACAGGTGAATCTATGACAAGGTGCATCATCAAGACAAGAGATAGGTGAATCTATGACAAGGTGCACCATCAAGACAAGAGATAGGTGAATCTATGACAAGGTGCATCATCAAGACAAGAGAGAGATGAATCTATGACAAGGCGTACCATCAAGACAAGATACAGGTGAATCTATGACAAGGCGCACCATCAAGACAAGATACAGGTGAATCTATGACAAGGCGCACCATCAAGACAAGATACAGGTGAATCTATGACAAGGCGCACCATCAAGACAAGATACAGGTGAATCTATGATTAGGTGCACCATCAAGACAAGAGATAGTAAAATGGCGCTCCGGGGTAGCCAACCCTCGAAGTGGAGACGGCACTCAATGAATGAATGAGATCTCCTTTCATGCTGGGCACAGAGTAACTAAACCCTGAATAAGATTGTTTTGACAGTTATCTCCCTTAGTATGTATGACACATGAATGACGTATGGCGTGTATTATGTATTTCATATTCAGACGTTTTGTAAGTTGCACGTAAACTAGGATTAGACATGGAGACCACAGTTTTTAAAATCTACCGCAAGGAATGTAGGCAAACATGCACCGCCAGTTAAGGTTACAAATTCGCTAGTGCAGAGAGGGTTAAAGTTGAACGCTCCGCTTCTCTTTTGTCAATGAAGCTACCTTTAATGTTCTCGTTTTTGATCTTTTTCTGAGAGCCATTGAAACGGTCATATAAAGTGAGTGTTAAAACAAAATCCAAGGAGAGATTGAACCGGTCCTAGTGCCGGCTGTTATTGAAAGTTGACTGTCGACATTCCAGCACTTTCATCTCTTGACTTGATGGCTGTTTCTGATAATTTACTAAATAGCGTTCTCTCAGCTTTGATGTTTTCTTGAGACTTGTACCCGTGCTATTCACCTGTTGCCTCGCCTTATACTTCTGATCAAGCATAGGGACTTGTTGGTGATAAAGTTAGATTGATTGATTTCATGCCTGGGTGGGTAGCGGTCTCATGACCCCGACACAGGACATCAGATCTGAACTCTTTCAGTGAGTCAAAGTAAACAGTGCCGTTTAGGGAATATAGTGTTAGTGGTCATCATTTTTATAGACCTTCAGCACATGATTTTTGGGATAATGTGGTCAGTATTACGCCCGTGCAGTTTTACTTTCCCGCAAAAAAAAATCAGGTACCCATTTAAAGCTGGGTGAACCCGGAAGCCGTCGATCAAGATCAAACGCGACTTTTTGTCCTTTGTAGTCCAGTCACTAGCCACTGAGCCATCGCGGCTCCCAACCACTGAGCCATCGCGGCTCCCAACCACTGAGCCATCGCGGCTCCCAACCACTGAGCCATCGCGGCTCCCAACCACTGAGCCATCGCGGCTCCCAACCACTGAGCCATCGCGGCTCCCAACCACTGAGCCATCGCGGCTCCCAACCACTGAGCCATCGCGGCTCCCAACCACTGAGCCATCGCGGCTCCCAACCACTGAGCCATCGCGGCTCCCAACCACTGAGCCATCGCGGCTCCCAACCACTGAGCCATCGCGGCTCCCAACCACTGAGCCATCGCGGCTCCCAACCACTGAGCCATCGCGGCTCCCAACCACTGAGCCATCGCGGCTCCCAACCACTGAGCCATCGCGGCTCCCAACCACTGAGCCATCGCGGTTCCCAACCACTGAGCCATCGCGGCTCCCAACCACTGAGCCATCGCGGCTCCCAACCACTGAGCCATCGCGGCTCCCAACCACTGAGCCATCGCGGCTCCCAACCACTGAGCCATCGCGGCTCCCAACCACTGAGCCATCGCGTCTCCCAACCACTGAGCCATCGCGGCTCCCAACCACTGAGCCATCGCGGCTCCCAACCACTGAGCCATCGCGGCTCCCAACCACTGAGCCATCGCGGCTCCCAACCACTGAGCCATCGCGGCTCCCAACACTTCCAGCACAGAAGGTTTTTATCAATTTAGCGGAAGAGATTTCCGAGACAACATTTGTCATGTTTTTAAATATTAATCTACATGTTTATATTTATCATCGCGTGTGTTACCGGGGCCTCATTATGAGGGAGGTCAAGAATAGTGACACTGTGACCTTCCAGGCATGTCGTAAGAGGCGACTAAGGAGGTTAATCGATGGCTTTTCAAGCTGTCATTGTAAAAAGTATTGTTATGGAAACAGCGCCATATATTTTAGAGCAGTGATCTCTGCAATATGTGCCACTTTGACACGCAAGGTTTCTGTTTTTGAGATTGTGGTTCTGCCCTATGTGCCGTCTTCGGCTCGAAAGGACAATAGATAGATAGAAAGATAGAATATATTTATCAAACACATAACATATTATATATGAATTTGTAGATAATTGAACAAGGAATTAGATTTCACCAATACCAAGATGAGACAACAAGACATAGACAGAGATTATGGTTTGATGACGGTTCAACTAATCAAATTGAGAGTGACGCACTGTGCGGCTAAACGTACAGGATCGGCATGGCGCGTCAAACGTACGGAGAAAGTTATTTTATGTAAAAGCAAGGGACAGGTAAATAACTGCAGTGCTCAGGTAAAGCTGGTAGAAAGTAGCAAGTGGCGGGATGTACCGTACACTCCTACCAAAGTTTGGAGACAGATTTACCAATATGGAACAAAATAATATTTTAGAGTTTGTCTGTGTTAGTCATATCTCATATCTTAGTGTGTGTGTGTGTGTGTGTGTGTGTGTGTGTGTGTGTGTGTGTCTGTGTTAGTCATAGCTCATATCTTGATGTGTGTCAGTGTTAGTCATGCATCATATCGCTGTGTGCATGTCTGTGTTAGTCACATCTCATATCTTTGTGTGTGCATGTCTGTGTTAGTCACCTCTAGTGACTCGGGCAGATGGTGCTCGTAAACCTGGGAGGGCCGACCATCTAAGGGCAGAATCCCCCTACAGAGAAGATCATCTGCTGCCTTGCAGGAAGATTGGGGACAATCAAAGGCTAAGGAAAGCAAACCTGAATAAAATGCTGGCTGAAATCGGATGTACTGGGCCACTGGCGCAGAATGCAGTTTAACATTTTAACAGGTATTCAATCAGGGTGGATCTAACAGACTCTAATTATGATGTTCTGTCTGTGGGGTCGATCAATTCACTTAAACAGACATATGTCTTCATGTGAGGAGTCTGGAATCCTACTCTGATTGAGTCTTGATCGCAGAGAGAGAGAGAGAGAGAGAAAATATAAAGTGAAATAAAATGGAGGCGAAGGCGCGCCTCACAGCACCAGAGCTGGAAATGTCAGCGACCCTGAGCTGATGGCTTGCTCCAGCATCGGTGAACCAGAACCATCCAGACCCTGCTCCACCTCTCCGCGGTGCCTCTAGTAACAGACTAACCTGTTTAGTCTGGCCATGCGAGTAGGGATCGAAGAGGGAAGACAACCCGGTACTTAACAATGTCGTGCTGAAGTCGGATGTGTTGGGCCGAAAGGCGCAAATATCACAGTTATACTGTAAACCACAACACAACGCAGACACGCCTACTTAGCGTCCTTTTAAGGGCGGATGATGAAGAGATGCACTCCTTTAGTCATCGGGCGAACGCAAGCAAGCAAGTAAATACAATGAGAAAATAAATCGGAGGGAAAGTGTCGATATTACAAGAAAGTAATTAATTGCAAATAAATATAAAATAAGATGTGACGTAGAAGCAACTATAGTCTCACATGTTTCTTATGAAGGGAAAAGCTGTTTCTGCACACTTTCTCCTCCGTTCTCCCAACTAATCCATCTATTTCCCCATCTCCATGCACACTATCTTCCTCTTTCTCCCAACTTATCCATCTATTTCCCCATTTCTGTGCACACCATCTCCTCCTTTATCCCAACTTATCCATCTATTTCCCCATCTCCGTGTACACTATCTCCTCCTTTCTCCCAACTTATCCATCTATTTCCCCATCTCCGTGCACACTATCTCCTCCTTTCTCCCAACTTATCCATCTATTTCCCCATCTCCGTGCACACCATCTTCCCCTTTCTCCCAACTTATCCATCTATTTCCCCATCTCCGTGCACACTTCCTTCTCCTCACTATCCACCTGCTTACACATTGCCTGCTCTGCCCTCGCCATCGCCTCAGATTGTTCCAGACAGATGTCTCCTTGTTGGCTCTCAGCTTTCCAACCATCAAAACTGCCCTCAGTGGCGTCTCGTTCTATCCAGGTCAGTCAGTTCTCGCATACTTACTTAACATGTTCCATCGGGTTGGCACCTGTTCCACACCTTCCCTCGCGTGTACTCACCACCTGTCTATCCTACCTCCGTGCGGTCATCGCGTAGAACAAACCTATTTTATTGTTGTCAAAATTGATATCTCCGGGACAGAAGGAAATGTGATAATTTGTGACAAATGGAGTAATTGAAAGAAATAGAGATGGAGAAAGATAATGCTAGAATAAAGATAAGCATTTGGGTAGACTACACGGCTGTTGTCTGTAATCTCATAGTAGTATTTTAGTTCTATTTAATAAAATGTTGGCTACATGTGCACATGAAGATAAGGTCAAGTACGGGACTTGAACCGGCGTCTTAGAACGCGAGCTTCCACCCATATGTGCTCGGCTGCCTATCCAGAAGGTGTTCGGAGACTTCTGGACAGTGTTGCTTCAAGCATCGAAACTCATTATGCGAGGAGACAATCCTCACCTTCCTAGGGTAATACCCTGGTACCCATTTCTGCCAACGGCTGGGGTCGACCGTGGGGGTATTTTTTTTTTTCCAACCACGAGTACAACTCACACTGCTCCCAGCGGGAATCGAACACGGGTTGTCCGAACGTCGGTAGTCCAGTCGGGTGGTTTTCCCAACTCGGTCCCCCAAACACGAAGTTGTCCTGAGGTAAGTATATGCTACTCGTTCTTGATGTTGATATTTCATTGGAGTGGTTTAAGTTTGCGACACTGGACAAAAAATTTCAATATTCTAAAGAATTAATTTATGCATTCTCTTCGTTATTTGTTTTGTTGCGACTTAAGTCTTCTCGATCACAAATCTCTTATATTTTTCTTAATCACAAGTTTCGGTTTTCTTTTCTGGATAAAATACTCTCTTTGGTTATTTGGTTATTTGGTTGTTTGGTTATTTGGTTATTGTTTATTTGGTTATTTGGTTATGGAAGGCCCCGGTAACACTACAAAGGAATTAAAATCCATAATTGCTCAACCGTCCGTGCCAGCGTAATCATCCGAATTAATATCTCAACTCCCAATCAAAGAAAGGTAACTGTAGTCCCCATTGTAGCAGTCACAGCGCACGCCAAAAGACATAAAATACTCTCTGTGAAAGTTAACTGGGAGTAATACACGAAAGATTCTTCTTTGGAATCGCCATGAGAAGCCACAAAGTAGAAGACCAACATGTACTTGGAGAAGAAGGTGGAAAAAGGGACAAAGATGATGGGGAGTACATGGAATGATCTTTCAAAAATTGGCAAGGAACAGGGCCGTTTGGAAAGTGTTGTTGAAGACCTATGCTCCACAGGGAGCTGAAAGGGTTTGTTGAAGATCTATGCTCCACAGGGAGCTGAAAGTGTTTGTTGAAGACCTATGACTCCACAGGGAGCTGAAAGTGTTTGTTGAAGACCTATGACTCCACAGGGAGCTGAAAGTGTTTGTTGAAGACCTATGACTCCACAGGGAGCTGATAGATAGAAAAAGAAGTGGAAGAAATAAAAGAAGAAGAAATAGTCATTGCAGTAGGAAGGCAAATTAGTATTTAAAAGGTCACTCTGAAATCGGATGTACCGGGTTGGGCATAAATGCACAGACAGCGCAGCACAACTCTCGACATCATTTTAAGGATATTTTACAGGCTAACTTTGAGGAGAAATATTTGTCAAGCAGAAGATGAAGAGGGAGCCGCGATAGCTCAGTGGTTAGTGAACTGGACTACAAAGGACATGGGGGAGGGTCGATCCCAACCGACGGCTTCCGGGTTCACCCAGCCTTAAATGGGTACCGGATTTTTTTCTGGGAAAGTAAAGTAGCACGGGCGTAATACCGACCACATTACCCCAAAAATCATGTGCTGAAGGTCTGTAAAATATAGGGTCACTAACACCATATTTCCCTATACGCCACTTGGCGTGACGGGGGTACTTTACTTTTTTTTTTTTTACTTAGAAGATGAAGAGAAAGAAAAGAAGAATGAATATCTTCTTCCTAAACCTTTGATTGTATACAGATCTTGTAGTTAAGTTTATTCTTCCATCAACTCTTTCTTTCTTTCTCTCTTTTACAAAGTAAAGTAATATCAAAGAAGAGTTCCCTCCCCTGCCTTGATAGTCGTATGTGGTATATGGTGTTATGGTTCATTTACAAATTCGTGCCCACAGACTTTCTCAATTACCTCGGAAACGGTTTGATCAATTTCTGTCATTCTTTTTCAATAAATATTATTTTTTTTACTGACTTTACGATTTTTAAAAATAACATTTAAGTACAAAGATAGCCTGAATTTTGCATAAATCGTTCTTTGTTATATCATTTTAGGAAAATTTCAATCCGTGTGCTCTAAACATGAGATTTTACTGTAAATTACGTTAGTTTTCTAACAATGCAAGTTAAAGCCGTGTACGTATCAATTTACGGTTCAGTGAGTGCGAGCTGGTGGTAAGATTGGGCGGAGAACACGTGAAATTTGCCTTTTTAAATGATGAGTTGATTACATATATATATTTTGTTGAAATGTGGGTAATGTAAACTATTAGAAATCAGGACAAGCAACAAAATCATATTCTTATATACCACAAAGAAACAAAAGTCTTTCCTAGATGCATGACAGTAGAGACGAACATCAGAGTTAAGGTCGGTGAAAAAATAAGATTTCATGAAAAAGAATGACAGAAATTCATCAAACAGTTTCCGAGATCATTAATAAAGTATGTGGGCACACATTTCGGAACGAACTATATGGTTTATTGTAACAAACGATCCATGAGCACGGCACATATTGGGGTGTTTAGGCTGGTATCTCGCTAGGCCTTTATTTCTTAGAAATAAATAAGGTACCCATTTTTAGAGGCTGCGTGAATGCCGGAGTCTTGCCGGCGAGAAAGAAAGACAAGAAACTTCAGTTAAAAACGTATTTGTTTTCTTTCTAACCTTCTTGTACAACAAACATGGTATGAAGCAGATGAACTAATAGAAAGACATGACAACCTCCAACGTTTCAGCTAAAGCCTTCATCGGATAAAATATAGAAACATTTAAAATTAAACAAATCAATCCAAGCATGAATAAAAATACTTATATAAAAAAATGGCGGAAAGAAACGGTGGGCAGAATTTACGAAGATATTGATTATGTAATTAATAAACAATGTGGGAGGTATAATGTAAATGAACCACAATTGGACCCATTCAATCTTACCTGCTTTATACCTGATGACTAATGAAGGATTTTGCCGAAACGTCGTAGTTTGTCTTGCATTTTTATTAGTTTAGCTGTTTCATATCGTTTTATATGTATTGTCATATTCTCTACAGCTCTGATCGTAGCCCCACATAGTATCTCATATTTTATATATTTCATATTTGTTCTCCCTGTGTGTAACATTCGCTGAATGGCTCTTTTCAAAACTTTGCACTCATCGTCTGTAACATTCCAGCTTTGATGGGCGTACACTGCATCCGTTATTGGTTCTCGATTACTTTTGGCACAGGTACACAAATTATCGTTGTTTTGTTTTTGTTTCGTTTCGTTTTCTTTTATCATCAAGCTAATTCCATGTTTTGTGACGACTGTCTTGTATTTGTGGCCAACGTTTATGTCAACATATAATGATAATGACACCATGCGTGAAAGACATCGCCAATGATAGCTACTATTTTAGGTAAGCTGAGTTGGCTGTGTGCTCTATCGTTTTTGATGTCTCGTGGCAAAGCGCTGTCCTGGGGAATACGTGTTCGATCCTGTCTCGGACTGTCTATTGTTCTTTGCTTTTTTTTTTTTTCTTCTGTTTTTGATTATTTGTGATTCTTTTTTCCGAGTGATGTAAACATACCTCCTCCCCGGAAGTACGCAGGAGTGGTTCGAGTCTCTTCAGAAGTCAACGATAAGTAGAATCACCTTTGTTTACATCCCTAGACATGTGGGAGTGCGGGGAAATGGAAGAGCGGACAGGTTGGCCAGCTGTGCTGTCGTTGAAGACGGTCTACCAAAGGATCAAGCAAACGTTATTACGGCCCACTGAGAGGCGGAAAGCGCACAGGACTTGGACAACCATGAGTCCACGTCACTCCTTCTGATGGAGTATATGGGAGTCAGGTTGGGAACAGCCAGACACGAGGGACTGTGTAGGTGCTATGAGGTCTTGTCAACCAACACAGAGATGGAGTCGTCAGTCACTGGATGCTGTCGGTCTTGCTGAGCAGGGGATCTTAGCATATATGGACATGTTCGGAGTGCAATGATGATAACCCACACATAACTCATTGATGATAACCCAGAAATAACTCAATGATGATAACCCACACATAACTAAATGAGGATAACCCAGAAATAACTCAATGATGATAACACACACATAACTAAATGATGATAACCCACACATAACTAAATGAGGATAACCCAGAAATAACTCAATGATGATAACACACACATAACTAAATGAAGATAACCCAAAAACAATTCAATGATGATAACACACACATAACTAAATGAGGATAACCCAGAAATAACTCAATGATGATAACCCACAAATAACTAAATGAGGATAACCCAGAAATAACTCAATGATAAAAAACCCACAGATAACTCCACGATGATAACCCACAAATAACTCAATAATGATAACCCACAAACATCTCAATGATGATAACTCACAAATAACTCCAAAACTCAGTGTCTTCATCTGTAACCATATCAACCTCCCAGATAAGGACATACTCTATGGGATCTCTCTGAGGCAACAATTTCGATGTAAAATACTTGCTACAAAACTTGGATAAATCGTGTTTGTGTTTGGTGGCCGCACACATGATCCAATAACCACATTGTATTGGGAAAGTCCCCTTTTCGTTAACTAGTTTTACGATTCTGGGAATTTTAAATAAACCACGTGGACAATAGGAAGATTTCTTGGAAAGTGAGTGCTAAAAATAGCTTGAAGTTCCAGGGGACAGAACTCGGTTGAATAAAGATTACATTGAATTGAACAATGTACCGCTGGAGGCACGCTAGAGGGCAAGGGACACTGAGAGGTGGGAGATTGAGGGAGAGACAGAGAGAGAGAAGGGAGGTATAAACTGGTTGCTTGGTTGGATGAATTGTATAGAAGACTATATGGAAAACATTGGTGTTGATTTAAAATATAGGGGGAGTATAGAGGATTGTGGGAGAAGATTGTATTGATTTATAGAGGGGTATAGAGGATTGTGGGAGAAGATTATATTGATTTAATAAGGGGTATAGAGGATTGTGGGAGAAGATTATATTTATTTATAGAGGGGTATAGAGGATTGTGGGAGAAGATTATATTGATTTATAGAGGGGTATAGAGGATTGTGGGAGAAGATTGTATTGATTTATAGAGGGGTATAGAGGATTGTGGGAGAAGATTGTGTTGATTTATAGAGGGGTATAGAGGATTGTGGGTGAAAATTGTGTTGATTTATAGAAGGGGTAAAGAAGATTGTGGGAGAAGATTGTATTGATTTATAGAGGGGTATAGAGGATTGTGGGTGAAGATTGTGTTGATTTATAGAAGGGGTAAAGAAGATTGTGGGAGAAGATTGTATTGATTTATAGAGGGGGTATAGACAATTTTCCTCTATAATCATGATTGTTCTAGTTCAAGGGCAAAGTATCATTAGGACATTGTCCTATTATAGCGATGATTGTTCTAGTTCAAGGGCAAAGTATAATTAGGACATTGTCCTATTATAGCGATGATTGTTCTAGTTCAAGGGCAAAGTATAAGTAGGACATTGTCCTATTATAGCGATGATTGTTCTAACACAAGGACAAAGTATACTTAGGATATTGTCCCATTATAGCGATGATTGCTCTAGCACAAGGAGAAAGTATAATTATGACATTGTCCCATTATAGCGATGATTGCTCTAGCACAAGGAGAAAGTATAATTATGACATTGTCCCATTATAGCGATGATTGCTCTAGCACAAGGACAAAGTATAATTATGACATTGTCCCATTATAGCGATGATTGCTCTAGCACAAGGAGAAAGTATAATTATGACATTGTCCCATTATAGCGATGATTGCTCTAGCACAAGGAGAAAGTATAATTATGACATTGTCCCATTATAGCGATGATTGCTCTAGCACAAGGAGAAAGTATAATTATGACATTGTCCCATTATAGCGATGATCGCTCTAGCACAAGGAGAAAGTATAATTATGACATTGTCCCATTATAGCGATGATTGCTCTAGCACAAGGAGAAAGTATAATTATGACATTGTTCCATTATAGCGATGATTGCTCTAGCACAAGGAGAAAGTATAATTATGACATTGTCCCATTATAGCGATGATTGCTCTAGCACAAGGAGAAAGTATAATTATGACATTGTTCCATTATAGCGATGACTGCTCTAGCACAAGGACAAAGTATAATTATGACATTGTCCCATTATAGCGATGATTGCTCTAGCACAAGGAGAAAGTATAATTATGACATTGTCCCATTATAGCGATGATTGCTCTAGCACAAGGAGAAAGTATAATTATGACATTGTCCCATTATAGCGATGATCGCTCTAGCACAAGGAGAAAGTATAATTATGACATTGTCCCATTATAGCGATGATCGCTCTAGCACAAGGACAAAGTATAATTATGACATTGTCCCATTATAGCGATGATTGCTCTAGCACAAGGAGAAAGTATAATTATGACATTGTCCCATTATAGCGATGATAGCTCTAGCACAAGGAGAAAGTATAATTATGACATTGTCCCATTATAGCGATGATCGCTCTAGCACAAGGAGAAAGTATAATTATGACATTGTCCCATTATAGCGATGATTGCTCTAGCACAAGGAGAAAGTATAATTATGACATTGTCCCATTATAGCGATGATCGCTCTAGCACAAGGAGAAAGTATAATTATGACATTGTCCCATTATAGCGATGATCGCTCTAGCACAAGGAGAAAGTTTAATTATGACATTGTCCCATTATAGCGATGATCGCTCTAGCACAAGGAGAAAGTATAATTAGGACATTGTCCCATTATAGCGATGATTGTTCTAGTTCAAGGGCAAAGTATAAGTAGGACATTGTCCCATTATAGCGATGATTGCTCTAGCACAAGGAGAAAGTATAATTATGACATTGTCCCATTATAGCGATGATTGCTCTAGCACAAGGAGAAAGTATAATTATGACATTGTCCCATTATAGCGATGACTGCTCTAGCACAAGGAGAAAGTATAATTATGACATTGTCCCATTATAGCGATGATCGCTCTAGCACAAGGAGAAAGTATAATTATGACATTGTCCCATTATAGCGATGATCGCTCTAGCACAAGGAGAAAGTATAATTAGGACATTGTCCCATTATAGCGATGATCGCTCTAGCACAAGGAGAAAGTATAATTATGACATTGTCCCATTATAGCGATGATCGCTCTAGCACAAGGAGAAAGTATAATTATGACATTGTCCCATTATAGCGATGATCGCTCTAGCACAAGGAGAAAGTATAATTATGACATTGTCCCATTATAGCGATGATCGCTCTAGCACAAGGAGAAAGTTGTTAACTAATTTAGACAGGATGATTCTGATGTGGGTCCGAACACCGAGTTTTGTGGTTTTGATCAATCGTTCACTTAGACTCGATCAATCGTTCACTTAGACTCGATCAATCGTTCACTTAGACTCGATCAATCGTTCACTTAGACTCGATCAATCGTTCACTTAGACTCGATCAATCGTTCACTTAGACTCGATCAATCGTTCACTTAGACTCGATCAATCGTTCACTTAGACTCGATCAATCGTTCACTTAGACTCGATCAATCGTTCACTTAGACTCGATCAATCGTTCACTTAGACTCGATCAATCGTTCACTTAGACTCGATCAATCGTTCACTTAGACTCGATCAATCGTTCACTTAGACTCGATCAATCGTTCACTTAGACTCGATCAATCGTTCACTTAGACTCGATCAATCGTTCACTTAGACTCGATCAATCGTTCACTTAGACTCGATCAATCGTTCACTTAGACTCGATCAATCGTTCACTTAGACTCGATCAATCGTTCACTTAGACTCGATCAATCGTTCACTTAGACTCGATCAATCGTTCACTTAGACTCGATCAATCGTTCACTTAGACTCGATCAATCGTTCACTTAGACTCGATCAATCGTTCACTTAGTCTCGATCAATCGTTCACTTAGATTCGATCAATCGTTCACTTAGACTCGATCAATCGTTCACTTAGACTCGATCAATCGTTCACTTAGACTCGATCAATCGTTCACTTAGACTCGATCAATCGTTCACTTAGACTCGATCAATCGTTCACTTAGACTCGATCAATCGTTCACTTAGACTCGATCAATCGTTCACTTAGACTCGATCAATCGTTCACTTAGACTCGATCAATCGTTCACTTAGACTCGATCAATCGTTCACTTAGACTCGATCAATCGTTCACTTAGACTCGATCAATCGTTCCCTTAGACTCGATCAATCGTTCACTTAGACTCGATCAATCGTTCACTTAGACTCGATCAATCGTTCACTTAGATTCGATCAATCGTTCCCTTAGACTCGATCAATCGTTCCCTTAGACTCGATCAATCGTTCCCCTTAGACTCGATCAATCGTTCCCCTTAGACTCGATCAATCGTTCACTTAGACTCGATCAATCGTTCACTTAGACTCGATCAATCGTTCACTTAGACTCGATCAATCGTTCCCCTTAGACTCGATCAATCGTTCCCCTTAGACTCGATCAATCGTTCACTTAGACTCGATCAATCGTTCACTTAGACTCAACAACTATTAGAGAAAACAAAACCACCACAGAAAGGAAGTGTGTCAGACGCATGACAGCAAACGTCCCGAGAGATAAGATCAGAAATGAAGAATGTATGATAAAGACTAGGAACAGAACCAGCTACTGAATACATCAAGTGATAACAGATCAAGGGGTTCGGGCATGTGATAAGACACACGGAAATGAATCTAATACAACAAGTTACCAACAAACGATAGGAGAACACCAGATTAAGAGGCCGGCCAAGGAAATGGAGGATAAACGGAATACTAGAAACACTCGGAGGTATAACAGCAGAAGATGGCAATAGAAGAGCAAGAAATAGTGAACTATATCTTGTCGTCGGAAGGTAAATGTGGAAAGAAAGAAAGAAAGAAAGTAAGAAAGGAAGAAAGAAAGAAAGAAAGAAAGAAAGAAAGAAAGGAAGAAAGAAAAAGAAAGAAAGGAATAAAGAAAGTAAGAAAGAAAGAAAGAAAGTAAGAAAGAAAGAAAGAAAGAAAGAAAGAAAGGAACAAAGAAAGTAAGAAAGAAAGAAAGAAAGTAAGAAAGAAAGAAAGGAAGAAAGAAAGGAAGAAAGAAAGAAAGAAAGAAAGAAAGAAAGTAAGAAGGGAAGAAAGGAAGAAAGAAAGAAAGTAAGAAGAAAGAAAGAGTAAGAAAGAAAAAAAAAGAAAGTAAAGTAAGAAAGAAAGAAAGAAAGAAAGAGTAAGAAAGAAAGAAAGAAAGAAATTAAGAAATAAAGAATGTACGAAAGAAAGAAAGTAAAAAAGAAAGGAAGAACAAAAGTAAGAAAGAAAGAAAGAAAGAAAGAAAGAAAGGAAGAAAGAAAGAAAGTAAGAAAGAAAGAAAGAGTAAGAAAGAAAAAAAGAAAGAAAGTAAGAAAGAAAGAAAGAAAGAAAGAAAGAGTAAGAAAGAAAAAAGAAAGAAATTAAGAAATAAAGAATGTACGAAAGAAAGAAAGTAAAAAAGAAAGGAAGAACAAAAGTAAGAAAGAAAGAAAGAAAGAAAGAAAGAAAGGAAGAAAGGAAGAAAGTAAGAAAGAAAGAAAGAGTAAGAAAGAAAAAAAGGAAGCAAGAAAGAAAGAAAGAAAGAAAGAGTAAGAAAGAAAGAAAGAAAGTAAGAAATAAAGAATGTACGAAAGAAAGAAAGTAAAAAAGAAAGGAAGAACAAAAGTAAGAACGAAAGAAAGAAAGAAAGAAAGAAAGAAAGAAAGAAAGAAAGAAAGAAAGAAAGAAAGAAAGAAAGAAAGGAAGGAAGAAAGAAAGAAAGAAAGTAAGAAAGAAAGAAAGAGTAAGAAAGAAAAAAAGAAAGAAAGTAAGAAAGAAAGAAAGAAAGAAAGAGTAAGAAAGAAAGAAAGAAAGAAAGTAAGAAATAAAGAATGTACGAAAGAAAGATAGTAAAAAAGAAAGGAAGAACAAAAGTAAGAAAAAGAAAGAAAGAAAGAAAGAAGAAAGAAAGAAAGAAAGAAAGGAAGAAAGTAAGAAAGAAAGAAAGAGTAAGAAAGAAAAAAAGAAAGAAAGTAAGAAAGAAAGAAAGAAAGAAAGAGTAAGAAAGAAAGAAAGAAAGAAAGTTAGAAATAAAGAATGTACGAAAGAAAGAAAGTAAAAAAGAAAGGAAGAACAAAAGAAAGAAAGAAAGAAAGAAAGAAAGAAAGAAAGAAAGAAAAAGAAGAAAGTAAGAAAGAAAGAAAGAGTAAGAAAGAAAAAAAGAAAGAAAGTAAGAAAGAAAGAAATAAAGAAAGAGTAAGAAAGAAAGAAAGAAAGAAAGTAAGAAATAAAGAATGTACGAAAGAAAGAGATTAAAAAAGAAAGGAAGAACAAAAGTAAGAAAGAAAGAAAGAAAGAATGAAAGAAAGAAAGAAAGAAAGAAAGAAAGAAAGAAAGAAAGAAAGAAAGAAAGAAGTAAGAAAGGAAGAAAGGAAGAAAGAAAGAAAGAAAGAAAGTAAGAAATAAAGAATGTACGAAAGAAAGAGATTAAAAAAGAAAGGAAGAACAAAAGTAAGAAAGAAAGAAAGAAAGAATGAAAGAAAGAAAGAAAGAAAGAAAGAAAGAAAGAAAGGAAGAAAGAAGAAAGAAAGAAAGTAAGAAAGAAAGAAAGAGTAAGAAAGAAAAAAAGAAAGAAAGTAAGAAAGAAAGAAAGAAAGAAAGAGTAAGAAAGAAAGAAAGAAAGAAAGTAAGAAATAAAGAATGTACGAAAGAAAGAAAGTAAAAAAAAAAAGGAAGAACAAAAGTAAGAAAGAAAGAAAGAAAGAAAGAAAGAAGAAAGAAAGGAAGAAAGGAAGAAAGTAAGAAAGAAAGAAAGAGTAAGAAAGAAAAAATAGAAAGAAAGTAAGAAAGAAAGAAAGAAAGAAAGAGTAAGAAAGAAAGAAAGAAAGAAAGTAAGAAAGGAACAAAGAAAGTAAGAAAGAAAGAAAGAAAGTAAGAAAGAAAGAAAGGAAGAAAGAAAGGAAGAAAGAAAGAAAGAAAGTAAGAAAGGAAGAAAGGAAGAAAGAAAGAAAGTAAGAAAGAAAGAAAGAGTAAGAAAGAAAAAAAGAAAGAAAGTAAGAAAGAAAGAAAGAAAGAAAGAGTAAGAAAGAAAGAAAGAAAGAAAGAAAGAAAGAAATAAAGAATGTACGAAAGAAAGAAAGTAAAAAAGAAAGGAAGAACAAAAGTAAGAAAGAAAGAAAGAAAGAAAGGAAGAAAGGAAGAAAGTAAGAAAGAAAGAAAGAGTAAGAAAGAAAAAAAGAAAGAAAGTAAGAAAGAAAGAAAGAAAGAAAAGAGTAAGAAAGAAAGAAAGAAAGAAAGTAAGAAATAAAGAATGTACGAAAGAAAGAAAGTAAAAAAGAAAGGAAGAACAAAAGTAAGAAAGAAAGAAAGTAAAAAAGAAAGGAAGAACAAAAGAAAGAAAGAAAGAAAGAAAGAAAGGAAGAAAGGAAGAAAGTAAGAAAGAAAGAAAGAGTAAGAAAGAAAAAAAGAAGAAAGTAAGAAAGAAAGAAAGAAAGAAAGAAAGAAAGAGTAAGAAAGAAAGAAAGAAAGAAAGTAAGAAATAAAGAATGTACGAAAGAAAGAAAGTAAAAAAGAAAGGAAGAACAAAAGTAAGAAAGAAAGAAAGAAAGAAAGAAAGAAAGAAAGAAAGAAAGGAAGAAAGGAAGTAAGAAAGAAAGAAAGAGTAAGAAAGAAAAAAGAAAGAAAGAAAGAAAGAAAGAAAGAAAGAAAGAGTAAGAAAGAAAGAAAGAAAGAAAGTAAGAAATAAAGAATGTACGAAAGAAAGAAAGTAAAAAAGAAAGGAAGAACAAAAGAAAGAAAGAAAGAAAGAAAGAAAGAAAGAAAGATAGAAAGAAAGAAAGGAAGGAAGAAAGGAAGAAAGTAAGAAAGAAAGAAAGAGTAAGAAAGAAAAAAAGAACGAAAGTAAGAAAGAAAGAAAGAAAGAAAGAGTAAGAAAGAAAGAAAGAAAGAAAGAAAGTAAGAAATAAAGAATGTACGAAAGAAAGAAAGTAAAAAAGAAAGGAAGAACAAAAGTAAGAAAGAAAGAAAGAAAGAAAGAAAGAAAGAAAGAAAGAAAGAAAGGAAGAAAGGAAGAAAGTAAGAAATAAAGAAAGAGTAAGAAAGAAAGAAAGAAAGTAAGAAATAAAGAATGTACGAAAGAAAGAAAGTAAAAAAGAAAGGAAGAACAAAAGTAAGAAAGAAAGAAAGTAAAAAAGAAAGGAAGAACAAAAGTAAGAAAGAAAGAAAGAAAGAAAGGAAGAAAGGAAGAAAGGAAGAAAGAAAGAAAGAGTAAGAAAGAAAAAAAAAAGAAAGTAAGAAAGAAAGAAAGAAAGAAAGAAAGAAAGAGTAAGAAAGAAAGGAAGAAAGAAAGTAAGAAATAAAGAATGTACGAAAGAAAGAAAGTAAAAAAGAAAGGAAGAACAAAAGTAAGAAAGAAAGAAAGAAAGAAAGAAAGAAAGAAAGAAAGAAAGAAAGAAAGAAAGAAAGAAAGAAAGAAAGAATGAAAGAAAGAAAGAAAGAAAGCTGGACGATGATTGTAGTTTCTCCTGTAGACCAATTTCTGCACTGTTAACCTACCTTCAGCAAAGATTTCGTCTGGAGGTGGTATGTAAACCAAGTTGGTAAGTCAAACGGAGGAGGGGGGGGATGGGGGCTGGAGGTGGTATGTAAACCAAGTTGGTAAGTCAAACGCGGGGTGGGGAAATGGGGGCTGGAGGTGGTATGTAAACCAAGTTGGTAAGTCAAACGCGGGGTGGGGAAATGGGGGCTGGAGGTGGTATGTAAACCAAGTTGGTAAGTCAAACGCGGGGTGGGGAAATGGGGGCTGGAGGTGGTATGCAAACCAAGTTGGTAAGTAAAACGGAGGGGGGGGATGGGGGCTGGAGGTGGTATGCAAACCAAGTTGGTAAGTAAAACGGAGGGGGGGGATGGGGGCTGGAGGTGGTATGCAAACCAAGTTGGTAAGTAAAACGGAGGGGGGGATGGGGGCTGGAGGTGGTATGCAAACCAAGTTGGTAAGTAAAACGGAGGGGGGGGATGGGGGCTGGAGGTGGTATGCAAACCAAGTCGGTAAGTAAAACGGAGGGGGGATGGGGGCTGGAGGTGGTATGCAAACCAAGTTGGTAAGTAAAACGGAGGGGGGGGATGGGGGCTGGAGGTGGTATGCAAACCAAGTTGGTAAGTAAAACGGAGGGGGGGATGGGGGCTGGAGGTGGTATGCAAACCAAGTTGGTAAGTAAAACGGAGGGGGGGGGGGATGGGGGCTGGAGGTGGTATGTAAACCAAGTTGGTAAGTCAAACGGAGGGGGGGATGGGGGCTGGAGGTGGTATGCAAACCAAGTTGGTAAGTAAAACGGAGGGGGGGGGGGTGGGGGCTGGAGGTGGTATGTAAACCAAGTTGGTAAGTAAAACGGAGGGGGGATGGGGCTGGAGGTGGTATGCAAACCAAGTTGGTAAGTAAAACGGAGGGGGGGATGGGGGCTGGAGGTGGTATGCAAACCAAGTTGGTAAGTCAAACGGAGGGGGGGGATAGGGGCTGGAGGTGGTATGCAAACCAAGTTGGTAAGTAAAACGGAGGGGGGGGATGGGGGCTGGAGGTGGTATGTAAACCAAGTTGGTAAGTAAAACGGAGGGGGGGATGGGGGCTGGAGGTGGTATGCAAACCAAGTTGGTAAGTCAAACGGAGGGGGGGATGGGGGCTGGAGGTGGTATGCAAACCAAGTTGGTAAGTAAAACGGAGGGGGGGGGGGGATGGGGGCTGGAGGTGGTATGTAAACCAAGTTGGTAAGTCAAACGGAGGGGGGGGATGGGGGCTGGAGGTGGTATGCAAACCAAGTTGGTAAGTAAAACGGAGGGGGGGGGTGGGGGCTGGAGGTGGTATGTAAACCAAGTTGGTAAGTAAAACGGAGGGGGGGATGGGGGCTGGAGGTGGTATGCAAACCAAGTTGGTAAGTAAAACGGAGGGGGGGATGGGGGCTGGAGGTGGTATGCAAACCAAGTTGGTAAGTCAAACGGAGGGGGGGATAGGGGCTGGAGGTGGTATGCAAACCAAGTTGGTAAGTAAAACGGGGGGGGATGGGGGCTGGACGTGGTATGCAAACCAAGTTGGTAAGTAAAACGGGGGCGGGGGGGAGAGGGGGCTGGACGTGGTATGCAAACCAAGTTGGTAAGTAAAACGAAGGGGGGGGGGGAATGGGGGCTGGAGGTGGTATGCAAACCAAGTTGGTAAGTAAAACGGAGGGGGGGGATGGGGGCTGGAGGTGGTATTACAGGGTGGTATTTTAAAAAAAAAAACACTTTCATGACCTGAGAGTGTGATTGTGTCTTGGGGTTACAATCTTGATTACAACAAGAGACATCAGGCTCTCATTCCTACACAATTTGATATCTACGCTAACACCTCAAATGGCCATTTTGTTCGCCGGATTTAACCGGAAGTATGTGAAACAAGAGAACGGGTTCATTCAGCTTGGCTTTTTTTTTTTTTTTTTTTTTTTGGCAGACAAATAGACAGACATTCTTGGCATTACAGACAAAAACAACAGTCGCACAGATAATAACAAGAAATACCTTTGAAATGTCAACACAACAGACGTACAGTACAGCTCTCGCACGTCGAGGACAAGACAATGTACCAGGTAATCCCCTCGACATTCGCCTCGTTCGAAGAACAATGTTTATCCTTCCATTTCACGAGTTATCATTCAGAATAAAACGGAGATTTCTACGGAATTCTAAAGGTCAAGGGTAAAGGTCGAGGACTTTTATCTGCTCCTCTTTGTTTAGATGTTGGGATTTGGTTGCACTTAATCTAAAAGGCGTTCTCATTGGTTTAAACATGTTAAGTGCTATCAAGGACAACCAATGAAAATTAACTGCATGGTGCAATGCATTATGGGAGTTTTATTTTACAAAAAAGGCGATAAGACAAAGTGATAGGTTGACGATGCCGTCCTGGCTGGTTGAAACATGTTATCTGTGATAGAACGGTCGTCTCAGTGTGTGATTAGAGGAAGGCTACACCTAAAGTGCTACATCGAACCTGTTCTACTAAATGGAAGCTAATCATGGACGATAAGTAACGCAACACAAAGAACATTAGAGGCAGCTGAGATGTGGTTTATCAGAAGATTATTACGAATTCCATGGATAGCCAAAATGACAAATGGGGAATGTTTAAAACAAGCTGGAGAAACCAGAAACATCATCAAAATCATAAGGGAGAGAGAACCTACATTTATTGGGCATGTGATGTGAAATGAAGGCATTGAGAATACAGTAACAACAGGTAGAATGGATGGAAAGAAGAGCAGAGAAAAACAAAGAGAAACAATATTGAACAACATATCCAAATGGTAGAATGAAAGATTATGACATTGTGACCTCCATGGACACAAAAAGAGGAGTAAGACAAGGATGCATCCTATCACCAAGCTTGTTCAATTTATACACTGAGCAAATCTTTCAAAACATCTCAGAGATGCCAGGTCTAAACATTAATGGAAAGATAATTAATAACCTAAGATATGCTGATGATACTGTTCTACTAGCAGAAAATCCTGAATATCTACAACAATTGCTTAATGTGATAAACACAACAAGCAAAAAATATGGACTAGAGATGAATATCAAAAAGACTAAAACTATGATCATAAACAAAGAAAATTCTCAAGACCTACAATTAAATATCACAGTTCAGGGAATACATCTGGAGACAGCCCAGAGCTACAACTACCTGGGACATACTATAACCAATGATGGAAAATGCAAAATTGAAATAAACAAAAGAATAGGTATGGCAAAAAGTAATTTTAATGCCATGAAAAATATACTAACAACAAAACAAATATCAGCAGGGCTGAAACTAAGAATGGCAAAATGTTACATCTTCTCAATATTCCTGTATGGTGCAGAAACATGGACATTAGACAAGAAAACAGAACAGAAAATTGAAGCCTTTGAGATGTGGATACATAGAAGAATAGGTAGAATTGGATGGAAACAAAAGATAACAAACGATGAAGTTTTAAAACAACTAAAATTGAGAAGAGAACTACTAAACACAATTAGAGCAAGACAAATTAGATTTTTGGGCCATGTTAAAAGACACAACAGTCTACTAAAATTAATATTAGAAGGAAAAATACAAGGTAAAAGAGGCAGAGGCAGACCAAGACTGACATGGACGAGTAACATCAAAAGATGGACAAGTCAATCTATGTCAGCCTGCACCATCAAAGCAAGAAACAGAGAAGAATGGCGATACATGGTAGCCAACCTTCGTTGCGGAGATGGCACTCGATGATGATGATGATGATGATGACCTCCATGAAGGACCGAGTGATGTGGGGAGAGAGAGAGAGAGAGAGAGAGAGGGAGGGAGAGTGAGAGAGAGAGATCGCCTACACCAACCAGCATGGTTAAAAAAAAAAAAAGTAAAGACCCCCTTCCACACCTTGCTAGTCGTATGAGGAAAGTGGTGTTAGTGGCCAGACTTTTCTATGACCGTGGCACATTTTTGGCTGATGTGGTCGGTATCACGCCAGGCCGCCTTAACTCTCAGAAAAAATCTCTGGCTACCAATTTTTAGAAACTGGGTGAACCTCGGAGCCTTGTCAGTCCGACAAAAAAATCCGCCACTGCCTGGGATCAAACTCGGACACTTCTGGTCAGGAAGTGAGCGCACTAACCGCTCAGCCACCGAGGTTCCGAACCGGCATGGTACCTGTTGATATTGACCATTGTTTAGTGTCTTTGATCCTTCTGCACACATTCCTCTCCTTATAGACACAGGCGCGGAAACAGGTGATCTACGGGTAATCAGAGAATCATTTCAGTGGGGGAGAGATCTGTTCACAACAGTCGGACAAATAAAAAGCACAAATAATTAAGAACAGACAAAAATAAAGAACAATAGATAGCCTTAAGCAGCATCGATCCTGTACACCTCAGCACAACAGTGTACCCCGAGAGACAAACGATAGAGCGCAACTAAGCAACCTAAAATAGTAGCTATCTTTGGCGATGTCTTTTTGTTCTTTTATGTTGTTGATTATTTGTGGATGTGGTCGCGAGTGCAGTAAACACACCTCTTGCCCTGACATGATTCGATGATCTGCCTCCTCGGAGGCCTCCCTCGACAACAATATTCATGTGTCTCCTGTTCTACAGGTGACAACAATATTCATGTGTCTCCTGTTCTACAGGTGACAACAATATTCATGTCTCCTGTTCTACAGGTGACAACAATATTCATGTGTCTCCTGCTCTACAGGTGATAACAATATTCATGTATCTCCTGTTCTACAGCTGACAACAATATTCATGTGTCTCCTGTTCTACAGGTGACAACAATATGCATGTGTCTCCTGTTCTACAGGTGATAACAATATTCATGTATGTGTCTCCTGTTCTACAGGTGATAACAATATTCATGTATGTGTCTCCTGTTCTACAGGTGATAACAATATTCATGTATGTGTCTCCTGTTCTACAGGTGATAACAATATTCATGTATGTGTCTCCTGTTCTACAGGTGATAACAATATTCATGTATGTGTCTCCTGTTCTACAGGTGATAACAATATTCATGTATGTGTCTCCTGTTCTACAAGTGATAACAATATTCATGTATGTGTCTCCTGTTCTACAGGTGATAACAATATTCATGTATGTGTCTCCTGTTCTACAAGTGATAACAATATTCATGTATGTGTCTCCTGTTCTACAGGTGATAAGGTCCGAATTCAAATGGTACTAGAGACGATGGGAAGTTTTCAAATCGCATCTGTGCTTGTTTTTTTCGTGACTTTCAAAATCTTGGATGTTTCATTAGTTTGCTCATTGTTCAAATCATGAAATATTGTCAAAATAATGAATCATCAACAAATGCAAAATTTATTTATTATTTGTGATAGTCTTAGAATATTTTTTCCCCTCAAATTAATGAAATAGTTTGTTTCGTTTCTCTTGTTCGCTACAAATATTTTTCAATGCTTGGCTAAAATACCTCACGTACCGGCATATTAAACATGTATGGCCAGTGCACCCTGAATACCACTCGGTTATTATCAGGACTTCAGAATTGGAGAATAACTTTAATTAAATTAAAAATTGCCCGTAATAGCGAATTCATCCTTTGAATGACAAAGAAATGTCTATTGTAACGCGACATTTTCATCAGGACTTTTTCTTTACAAGAAATGACGCTTGTGGCGTCAGTCTATTTTAGGTTTATTGAATCGTTTCATCAAATGTATTCAATATTTTTATGTTACAGTGGTTCTAAAACTATGGGGGTACAGGACTACCGGGGTTAGATGAACGGACTGTAGAAAGGGTGGTGCATGGAGATGGGGGATAGAAGAGGCAAGATGGTGAGTTGTTACGCAAACCGTCATCACCATTGAGTGGCATCTCCGCATCGAAGGTTGGCTACTATGGAGCGCCATTCCGTTATGTCTTTTCTTTTGATAGTGCAGGTTGTCATAGGCTGACTTGTCCATCTTTTGATGTTTCTTGCTTTGATAGTGCAGGTTGTCATAGGCTGACTTGTCCATCTTTTGATGTTTCTCGTCCGTGTTAGTATGCATCTTTTACTTTGTATTTTTTCCTTAAAATATTACTTGTAGTAGGCTGTTGTGTCTTTTAACATGCCCCAACTATCTTATTTGTCTTGTTGGAATTCAGTTTAGTAGTTCTCTTTTCATTGTTAGTTGTTTTAAGATTTCATCGTTTGTTTTCTTTTCTTTCCATCCATTTCTGCTTATTCGTCTATATCCACATTTCAATGGTTTCAATTGTCTGTTGTTCTCTTGTCTAATGTACATGTTTCTGCACCATACAGGAATATTGAGAAGATGTAACATTTTGCTATTCTTAGTTTTAGCCCTGGTGTTATTTGTTTTGATGTTAGTATGTTCTTCATGACATTAAAATTACTTTTTGCCATTCCTATTCTTTTGTTTATTTCAGTTGTACATTTTCCTTCACTGGTTATAGTATGTCCAAGGTAGTTGTAGCTCTGAACTGTTTCCAGGTCTATTCTTGGAATTTTGATATCCACTTGTAGGTTTTGAGTATTTTCTTTGTTTATGATCATAGTTTTAGTCTTTTTAATATTCATATCTAGTCCATATTTTTTGCTTGTCATGTTTATTTCATTAAGTAATTGTTGTAGGTATTTAGGATTTTTTCTGCTAGTAGTACAGTATCATCATCATATCTTAGGTTATTGATTATCTTTCCATTAATTTGTAGGCCTGGCATCTCTGTGATATTTTTAAAGATTTGCTCAGTGTATAGATTGAACAAGCTTGGTGATAATATGTATCCTTGTCTTACTCCTCTTTTAATATCAATGGGTGTAGTTTTCTTTGCTATATTTTATTATTGCTGTTTGCTCCCAGTATAGATTACATATTATAGTCCGTTCAAAAATTCATAATCACACCTGAATTAGTTTTGCGTGATAACCGTTTGTTATTTTGCTTTCAAATTTTGCATGCAATCTTAGAATATTGATGACGTTATAGAAATATTTTTTGCTCTGAGAAATTTGATCTAGTTTAAAAGTTTTCTTCTTTAGGCTATATTAAATTCACCCTGTTCGAATTTGACACCATTTTAGGATATATACATTAATTTGGTGCGGTCGTTGACGTAAAATAGTTTGGCTATTGCAGAAACACTAACTTCAGGAAAATCCCGTGCACAAAACTGAATTATTGAACGACATGACGCACCACGGCCTTGACATTAATTACCGAAGGGAAGGCGTATCTTTATTAATTTTGTGAAGACTCAGTAGACAATTTGTTGACTTTAAATACCAACATTTATATCTAAATTACAATGAGTTTGAAATGCAAATTTATAACTATGCAAAAGGTTACTGTTTTACTATATCAGCACTTCCTTAGGGAATCCAAGATGGGGCATTTATATTGTGATATTCATGACCAAGAGAGACGAACGCAACTCGCGTTTGGTCTTAATAAATCGTCATTTTCTCATTGGATTAAACACGACTCAGAGTGCATTCATGTCAATCAAGGAAGGAAAAGGAAAGTCTACAGCTTTGACATGGATGTCATAAAACGTGAGATATTTAAAATGTTTGCTAATAATGTACTTGTACTCTCAGGAATTTGAAATTAAAATTGCATGCAGACTGCAATATTGACATTTCTAAAAGTACCCTATGGAAGATTGTGCGAGGAGCCGGCTTCACTTTCAGAAAAAACTGTTGGGGGCAGGAATATTATTTGTGAAAAACCACACTTGGTCATTGCTCGAAGCAAATACCTGAGACAGATCCGTGAGCGGCGGAGTGAACGGTATGATATTGTATATTTGGACGAATCATGGGTCAAAGCACACCACACCTATGCTAAAGAATGGCAGTCAGTAAATGGCAAACTCAAAAGAACAATTCCGAGCAGCAAAGGCCAGCTCATTATATTAACGCATGCTGGAAGCACTGAAAACGGCCTAGTCCATGATGCGGGACTTATTGTTCAATCAAAAAGTACCTATGGTAGGGACTACCGTACTGAAATGAAAGAAACATTTTCAGGCACTGGTTGGAGAACGATCTTTTACCAATCCTGGAGAGACCTTCATGCATAGTCATGGATAATACATCATACCACAATGTCGTTTTGTGACCGTATCTTCTGCATGTTTTTTTTATAACCCTCTTTGTAACCGTCTTTATATATGATCCATTATAACCGTCTGGTCTTCCTCGACTTCGCGTTGTGACTTGTTTCCCCACGACTTCGCGTTGTGACTTGTTTCCCCACGACTTCGCGTTGTGACTTGTTTCCCACGACTTCCAGCGCCCGTTCTTCACTAAGCACACACTACACATCTACACAGCACAACTGACACCATTGATGACAAAGTTGACTGATTTATTCCAGTACACTCACTGACAAGTGTCCCTTGACAGGACTCACATTAACAGCTTCATAACCAAATCTAATTGCATGGCATACCAACATGGATGACTTTTTCTTCACCAAACTACTTCAATACATAGTCTAATAAGATCTCAGTCCAGGCTTATACTAAGCCTATGATATTGTGTCATCACCACCTGATGAATATTTCTTCACCATAGGACTCAAATAACTGCAGACAAATGTATTTGACATTATGAATGTCTTTTCACACGACGATACTAATAAACTTGCTGACGGCAGGTCAGTGTGAAAGTGGGAGCCGCGATAGCTCAGTGGTTAGTGAACTGGACTACAAAGGACAAGGGGTAGGGTTCGATCCCAACCGACTGCCTCCGGGTTCACCCAGCCTTAAATGGGTACCGGATTTTTTTTCTGGGAAAGTAAAGCAGCATGGGCGTAATACCGACCACATTACCCCAAAAATCATGTACTGAAGGTCTGTAAAATATAGGGTCACTAACACCATATTTCCCTATACGCCACTTGGCGTGACGGGGGTACTTTACTTTTTTTTTTACAGTGTGAAAGTGTTAACATGAGAGCACGTTTTTATTGTTTTCTTTTCGATTTCTTCAAGTAATTAGAAATAGGAGGTGACTGTGGGCACTCTCTTTTCGGAATGTAGATGATTCGTGGAACAAAAATGTTGAATTTTAGAGAAATATTGGAATGTGGAAAGTGGGCGCTGGATAGGCGGTAAATGAAATGGGCGATAAGAGAAGAACGTTGTTAACGACTGTGTTTGTGAAAGAACGGTGAAGAGATGAGAATGAGTGGACAAAAGGAGTCTTATAGAACGGTGAAGAGATGAGAATGAGTGGACAAAAGGAGTCTTATAGAACGGTGAAGAGATGAGCATGAGTGGACAAAAGGAGTCTTATAGAACGGTGAAGAGATGAGAATGAGTGGACAAAAGGAGTCTTATAGAACGGTGAAGAGATGAGAATGAGTGGACAAAAAGAGTCTTATAGAACGATGAAGAGATGAGAATGAGTGGACAAAAGGAGTCTTATAGAACGGTGAAGAGATGAGAATGAGTGGACAAAAGGAGTCTTATAGAACGGTGAAGAGATGAGAATGAGTGGACAAAAGGAGTCTTATAGAACGGTGAAGAGATGAGAATGAGTGGACAAAAGGAGTCTTATAGAACGGTGAAGAGATGAGAATGAGTGGACAAAAGGAGTCTTATAGAACGGTGAAGAGATGAGAATGAGTGGACAATAGGAGTCTTATAGAACGGTGAAGAGATGAGAATGAGTGGACAAAAGGAGTCTTATAGAACGGTGAAGAGATGAGAATGAGTGGACAAAAAGAGTCTTATAGAACGGTGAAGAGATGAGAATGAGTGGACAAAAGGAGTCTTATAGAACGGTGAAGAGATGAGAATAAGTGGACAAAAGGAGTCTTATAGAACGGTGAAGAGATGAGAATGAGTGGACAAAAGGAGTCTTATAGAACGGTGAAGAGATGAGAATGAATGGACAAAAGGAGTCTTATAGAACGGTGAAGAGATGAGAATGAGTGGACAAAAGGAGTCTTATAGAACGGTGAAGAGATGAGAATGAGTGGACAAAAGGAGTCTTATAGAACGGTGAAGAGATGAGAATAAGTGGACAAAAGGAGTCTTATAGAACGGTGAAGAGACGAGCATGAGTGGACAAGAGGAGTCTTATAGAACGGTGAAGAGATGAGAATGAGTGGACAAAAGGAGTCTTATAGAACGGTGAAGAGATGAGAATGAGTGGACAAAAGGAGTCTTATAGAACGGTGAAGAGATGAGAATGAGTGGACAAAAGGAGTCTTATAGAACGGTGAAGAGATGAGAATGAGTGGACAAAAAGAGTCTTATAGAACGGTGAAGAGATGAGAATGAGTGGACAAAAGGAGTCTTATAGAACGGTGAAGAGATGAGAATGAGTGGACAAAAGGAGTCTTATAGAACGGTGAAGAGATGAGAATGAGTGGACAAAAGGAGTCTTATAGAACGGCGAAGAGATGAGAATGAGTGGACAACAGGAGTCTTATAAAACGGTGAAGAGATGAGAATGAGTGGACAACAGGAGTCTTATAGAACGGTGAAGAGATGAGAATGAGTGGACAAAAGGAGTCTTATAGAACGGTGAAGAGATGAGAATGAGTGGACAATATGAGTCTTATAGAACAGTGAAGAGATGAGCATGAGTGGACAAAAGGAGTCTTATAGAACGGTGAAGAGATGAGAATGAGTGGACAAAAGGAGTCTTATAGAACGGTGAAGAGATGAGCATGAGTGGACAAAAGGAGTCTTATAGAACGGTGAAGAGATGAGAATGAGTGGACAAAAGGAGTCTTATAGAACGGTGAAGAGATGAGAATGAGTGGACAAAAGGAGTCTTATAGAACGGTGAAGAGGTGAGAATGAGTGGACAAAAGGAGTCTTATAGAACGGTGAAGAGATGAGAATGAGTGGACAAAAGGAGTCTTATAGAACGGTGAAGAGATGAGAATGAGTGGACAAAAGGAGTCTAATAGAACGGTGAAGAGATGAGAATGAGTGGACAAAAGGAGTCTTATAGAACGGTGAAGAGATGAGAATGAGTGGACAACAGGAGTCTTATAGAACGGTGAAGAGATGAGAATAATTGGACAAAAGGAGTCTTATAGAACGGTGAAGATATGAGAATGAGTGGACAAAAGGAGTCTTATAGAACGGTAAAGAGATGAGAATGAGTGGACAAAAGGAGTCTTATAGAAGGCGAAGAGATGAGAATGAGTGGACAAAAGGAGTCTTATAGAAGGCGAAGAGATGAGAATGAGTGGACAAAAGGAGTCTTATAGAACGGTGAAGAGATGAGAATGAGTGGACAAAAGGAGTCTTATTGAACGGTGAAGAGATGAGAATGAGTGGACAAAAGGAGTCTTATAGAACGGTGAAGAGATGAGAATAAGTGGACAAAAGGAGTCTTATAGAACGGTGAAGAGATGAGAATAAGTGGACAAAAGGAGTCTTATAGAACGGTGAAGAGATGAGAATGAGTGGACAAAAGGAGTCTTATAGAACGGTGAAGAGATGAGAATGAGTGGACAAAAGGAGTCTTATAGAACGGTGAAGAGATGAGAATGAGTGGACAAAAGGAGTCTTATAGAACGGTGAAGAGATGAGAATGAGTGGACAAAAGGAGTCTTATAGAACGGTGAAGAGATGAGAATGAGTGGACAAAAGGAGTCTTATAGAACGGTGAAGAGATGAGAATGAGTGGACAAAAGGAGTCTTATAGAACGGTGAAGAGATGAGAATGAGTGGACAAAAGGAGTCTTATAGAACGGTGAAGAGATGAGAATGAGTGGACAAAAGGAGTCTTATAGAACGGTGAAGAGATGAGAATGAGTGGACAAAAGGAGTCTTATAGAACGGTGAAGAGATGAGAATGAGTGGACAACAGGAGTCTTATAGAACGGTGAAGAGATGAGAATGAGTGGACAACAGGAGTCTTATAGAACGGTGAAGAGATGAGAATGAGTAGACAAAAGGAGTCTTATAGAACGGTGAAGAGATGAGAATGAGTGGACAAAAGGAGTCTTATAGAACGGTGAAGAGATGAGAATGAGTGGACAAAAGGAGTCTTATAGAACGGTGAAGAGATGAGAATGAGTGGACAAAAGGAGTCTTATAGAACGGTGAAGAGATGAGAATGAGTGGACAAAAGGAGTCTTATAGAACGGTGAAGAGATGAGAATGAGCAGACAAAAGGAGTCTTATAGAACGGTGAAGAGATGAGAATGAGTGGACAAAAGGAGTCTTATAGAACGGTGAAGAGATGAGAATGAGTGGACAAAAGGAGTCTTATAGAACGGTGAAGAGATGAGAATGAGTGGACAAAAGGAGTCTTATAGAACGGTGAAGAGATGAGAATGAGTAGACAAAAGGAGTCTTATAGAACAGTGAAGAGATGAGAATGAGTAGACAAAAGGAGTCTTATAGAACGGTGAAGAGATGAGAATGAGTGGACAAAAGGAGTCTTATAGAACGGTGAAGAGATGAGAATGAGTAGACAAAAGGAGTCTTATAGAACGGTGAAGAGATGAGAATGAGTGGACAAAAGGAGTCTTATAGAACGGTGAAGAGATGAGAATGAGTGGACAAAAGGAGTCTTATAGAACGGTGAAGAGATGAGAATGAGTGGACAAAAGGAGTCTTATAGAACGGCGAAGAGATGAGAATGAGTGGACAACAGGAGTCTTATAAAACGGTGAAGAGATGAGAATGAGTGGACAACAGGAGTCTTATAGAACGGTGAAGAGATGAGAATGAGTGGACAAAAGGAGTCTTATAGAACGGTGAAGAGATGAGAATGAGTGGACAATATGAGTCTTATAGAACAGTGAAGAGATGAGCATGAGTGGACAAAAGGAGTCTTATAGAACGGTGAAGAGATGAGAATGAGTGGACAAAAGGAGTCTTATAGAACGTTGAAGAGATGAGCATGAGTGGACAAAAGGAGTCTTATAGAACGGTGAAGAGATGAGAATGAGTGGACAAAAGGAGTCTTATAGAACGGTGAAGAGATGAGCATGAGTGGACAAAAGGAGTCTTATAGAACGGCGAAGAGATGAGCATGAGTGGACAAAAGTAGTCTTATAGAACGGTGAAGAGATGAGAATGAGTGGACAAAAGGAGTCTTTTATGGAACGGTGAAGAGATGAGAATGAGTGGACAAAAGGAGTCTTATAGAACGGTGAAGAGATGAGCATGAGTGGACAAAAGGAGTCTTATAGAACGGTGAAGAGATGAGAATGTGTGGACAAAAGGAGTCTTATAGAACGGTGAAGAGATGAGAATGAGTGGACAAAAGGAGTCTTATAGAACGGTGAAGAGATGAGCATGAGTGGACAAAAGGAGTCTTATAGAACGGTGAAGAGATGAGAATGAGTGGACAAAAGGAGTCTTATAGAACGGTGAAGAGATGAGAATGAGTGGACAAAAGGAGTCTTATAGAACGGTGAAGAGATGAGGATGAGTGGACAAAAGGAGTCTTATAGAACGGTGAAGAGATGAGAATGAGTGGACAAAAGGAGTCTTATAGAACGGTGAAGAGATGAGAATAAGTGGACAAAAGGAGTCTTATAGAACGGTGAAGCGATGAGAATGAGTGGACAAAAGGAGTCTTATAGAACGGTGAAGAGATGAGCATGAGTGGGCAAAAGGAGTCTTATAGAACGGTGAAGAGATGAGAATGAGTGGACAAAAGGAGTCTTATAGAACGGTGAAGAGATGAGAATGAGTGGACAAAAGGAGTCTTATAGAACGGTGAAGAGATGAGCATGTTTGGACCAAAGGAGTCTTATAGAACGGTGAAGAGATGAGCATGAGTGGACAAAAGGAGTCTGATAGAACGGCGAAGAGATGAGAATAAGTGGACAAAAGGAGTCTTATAGAACGGCGAAGAGATGAGAATGAGTGGACAAAAGGAGTCTTATAGAACGGTGAAGAGATGAGCATGAGTGGACAAAAGGAGTCTTATAGAACGGTGAAGAGATGAGAATGAGTGGACAAAAGGAGTCTTATAGAACGGTGAAGAGATGAGAATGAGTGGACAAAAGGAGTCTTATCGAACGGTGAAGAGATGAGAATGAGTGGACAAAAGGAGTCTTATAGAACGGTGAAGAGGTGAGAATGAGTGGACAAAAGGAGTCTTATAGAACGGTGAAGAGATGAGAATGAGTGGACAAAAGGAGTCTTATAGAACGGTGAAGAGATGAGAATGAGTGGACAAAAGGAGTCTAATAGAACGGTGAAGAGATGAGAATGAGTGGACAAAAGGAGTCTTATAGAACGGTGAAGAGATGAGAATGAGTGGACAACAGGAGTCTTATAGAACGGTGAAGAGATGAGAATAATTGGACAAAAGGAGTCTTATAGAACGGTGAAGATATGAGAATGAGTGGACAAAAGGAGTCTTATAGAACGGTGAAGAGATGAGAATGAGTGGACAAAAGGAGTCTTATAGAAGGCGAAGAGATGAGAATGAGTGGACAAAAGGAGTCTTATAGAAGGCGAAGAGATGAGAATGAGTGGACAAAAGGAGTCTTATAGAACGGTGAAGAGATGAGAATGAGTGGACAAAAGGAGTCTTATAGAACGGTGAAGAGATGAGAATGAGTGGACAAAAGGAGTCTTATAGAACGGTGAAGAGATGAGAATAAGTGGACAAAAGGAGTCTTATAGAACGGTGAAGAGATGAGAATAAGTGGACAAAAGGAGTCTTATAGAACGGTGAAGAGATGAGAATGAGTGGACAAAAGGAGTCTTATAGAACGGTGAAGAGATGAGAATGAGTGGACAAAAGGAGTCTTATAGAACGGTGAAGAGATGAGAATGAGTGGACAAAAGGAGTCTTATAGAACGGTGAAGAGATGAGAATGAGTGGACAAAAGGAGTCTTATAGAACGGTGAAGAGATGAGAATGAGTGGACAAAAGGAGTCTTATAGAACGGTGAAGAGATGAGAATGAGTGGACAAAAGGAGTCTTATAGAACGGTGAAGAGATGAGAATGAGTGGACAAAAGGAGTCTTATAGAACGGTGAAGAGATGAGAATGAGTGGACAAAAGGAGTCTTATAGAACGGTGAAGAGATGAGAATGAGTGGACAAAAGGAGTCTTATAGAACGGTGAAGAGATGAGAATGAGTGGACAACAGGAGTCTTATAGAACGGTGAAGAGATGAGAATGAGTGGACAACAGGAGTCTTATAGAACGGTGAAGAGATGAGAATGAGTAGACAAAAGGAGTCTTATAGAACGGTGAAGAGATGAGAATGAGTGGACAAAAGGAGTCTTATAGAACGGTGAAGAGATGAGAATGAGTGGACAAAAGGAGTCTTATAGAACGGTGAAGAGATGAGAATGAGTGGACAAAAGGAGTCTTATAGAACGGTGAAGAGATGAGAATGAGTGGACAAAAGGAGTCTTATAGAACGGTGAAGAGATGAGAATGAGTGGACAACAGGAGTCTTATAGAACGGTGAAGAGATGAGAATGAGTGGACAAAAGGAGTCTTATAGAACGGTGAAGAGATGAGAATGAGTGGACAAAAGGAGTCTTATAGAACGGTGAAGAGATGAGAATGAGTGGACAAAAGGAGTCTTATAGAACGGTGAAGAGATGAGAATGAGTAGACAAAAGGAGTCTTATAGAACAGTGAAGAGATGAGAATGAGTAGACAAAAGGAGTCTTATAGAACGGTGAAGAGATGAGAATGAGTGGACAAAAGGAGTCTTATAGAACGGTGAAGAGATGAGAATGAGTAGACAAAAGGAGTCTTATAGAACGGTGAAGAGATGAGAATGAGTGGACAAAAGGAGTCTTATAGAACGGTGAAGAGATGAGAATGAGTGGACAAAAGAGTCTTATAGAACGGCGAAGAGATGAGAATGAGTAGACAAAAGGAGTCTTATAGAACGGTGAAGAGATGAGAATGAGTGGACAAAAGGAGTCTTATAGAACGGTGAAGAGATGAGAATGAGTGGACAAAAGGAGTCTTATAGAACGGAGAAGAGATGAGCATGAGTGGGCAAAAGGAGTCTTATAGAACGGTGAAGAGATGAGAATGAGTGGACAAAAGGAGTCTTATAGAACGGTGAAGAGATGAGAATGAGTGGACAAAAGGAGTCTTATAGAACGGTGAAGAGATGAGCATGTTTGGACCAAAGGAGTCTTATAGAACGGTGAAGAGATGAGCATGAGTGGACAAAAGGAGTCTTATAGAACGGTGAAGAGATGAGAATAAGTGGACAAAATGAGTCTTATAGAACGGTGAAGAGATGAGAATGAGTGGACAAAAGGAGTCTTATAGAACGGTGAAGAGATGAGCATGAGTGGACAAAAGGAGTCTTATAGAACGGTGAAGAGATGAGCATGAGTGGACAAAAGGAGTCTTATAGAATGGTGAAGAGATGAGAATGAGTGGACAAAAGGAGTCTTATCGAACGGTGAAGAGATGAGAATGAGTGGACAAAAGGAGTCTTATAGAACGGTGAAGAGGTGAGAATGAGTGGACAAAAGAAGTCTTATAGAACGGTGAAGAGATGAGAATGAGTGGACAAAAGGAGTCTTATAGAACGGTGAAGAGATGAGAATGAGTGGACAAAAGGAGTCTTATAGAACGGTGAAGAGATGAGAATGAGTGGACAAAAGGAGTCTTATAGAACGGTGAAGAGATGAGAATAATTGGACAAAAGGAGTCTTATAGAACGGTGAAGATATGAGAATGAGTGGACAAAAGGAGTCTTATAGAACGGTGAAGAGATGAGAATGAGTGGACAAAAGGAGTCTTATAGAAGGCGAAGAGATGAGAATGAGTGGACAAAAGGAGTCTTATAGAAGGCGAAGAGATGAGAATGAGTGGACAAAAGGAGTCTTATAGAACGGTGAAGAGATGAGAATGAGTGGACAAAAGGAGTCTTATAGAACGGTGAAGAGATGAGAATGAGTGGACAAAAGGAGTCTTATAGAACGGTGAAGAGATGAGAATGAGTGGACAAAAGGAGTCTTATAGAACGGTGAAGAGATGAGAATGAGTGGACAAAAGGAGTCTTATAGAACGGTGAAGAGATGAGCATGAGTGGACAAAAGGAGTCTTATAGAACGGTGAAGAGATGAGCATGAGTGGACAAAAGGAGTCTTATAGACCGGTGAAGAGATGAGAATGAGTGGACAAAAGGAGTCTTATAGAACGGTGAAGAGATGAGAATGAGTGGACAAAAGGAGTCTTATAGAACGGTGAAGAGATGAGAATGAGTGGGAAAAAGGAGTCTTATAGAACGGTGAAGAGATGAGAATGAGTGGACAAAAGGAGTCTTATAGAACGGTGAAGAGATGAGAATGAGTGGACAAAAGGAGTCTTATAGAACGGTGAAGAGATGAGAATGAGTGGACAAAAGGAGTCTTATAGAACGGTGAAGAGATGAGAATGAGTGGACAAAAGGAGTCTTATAGAACGGTGAAGAGATGAGAATGAGTAGACAAAAGGAGTCTTATAGAACGGTGAAGAGATGAGAATGAGTGGACAAAAGGAGTCTTATAGAACGGTGAAGAGATGAGAATGAGTGGACAAAAAGAGTCTTATAGAACGGTGAAGAGATGAGAATGAGTGGACAAAAAGAGTCTTATAGAACGGTGAAGAGATGAGAATGAGTGGACAAAAAGAGTCTTATAGAACGGCGAAGAGATGAGAATGAGTGGACAAAAGGAGTCTTATAGAACGGTGAAGAGATGAGAATGAGTGGACAAAAGGAGTCTTATAGAACGGTGAAGAGATGAGAATGAGTGGACAAAAGGAGTCTTATAGAACGGTGAAGAGATGAGAATGAGTAGACAAAAGGAGTCTTATAGAACGGTGAAGAGATGAGAATGAGTAGACAAAAGGAGTCTTATAGAACGGTGAAGAGATGAGAATGAGTGGACAAAAGGAGTCTTATAGAACGGTGAAGAGATGAGAATGAGTGGACAAAAGGAGTCTTATAGAACGGTGAAGAGATGAGAATGAGTGGACAAAAGGAGTCTTATAGAACGGTGAAGAGATGAGCATGAGTGGACAAAAGGAGCCTTATAGAACGGTGAAGAGATGAGAATGAGTGGACAAAAGGAGCCTTATAGAACGGTGAAGAGATGAGAATGAGTTGACAAAAGGAGTCTTATAGAACGGTGAAGAGATGAGAATGAGTGGACAACAGGAGTCTTATAGAACGGTGAAGAGATGAGAATGAGTGGACAACAGGAGTCTTATAGAACGGTGAAGAGATGAGAATGAGTAGACAAAAGGAGTCTTATAGAACGGTGAAGAGATGAGAATGAGTGGACAAAAGGAGTCTTATAGAACGGTGAAGAGATGAGAATGAGTGGACAAAAGGAGTCTTATAGAACGGTGAAGAGATGAGAATGAGTGGACAAAAGGAGTCTTATAGAACGGTGAAGAGATGAGAATGAGTGGACAAAAGGAGTCTTATAGAACGGTGAAGAGATGAGAATGAGTAGACAAAAGGAGTCTTATAGAACGGTGAAGAGATGAGAATGAGTGGACAAAAGGAGTCTTATAGAACGGTGAAGAGATGAGAATGAGTAGACAAAAGGAGTCTTATAGAACGGTGAAGAGATGAGAATGAGTGGACAAAAGGAGTCTTATAGAACGGTGAAGAGATGAGAATGAGTAGACAAAAGGAGTCTTATAGAACAGTGAAGAGATGAGAATGAGTAGACAAAAGGAGTCTTATAGAACGGTGAAGAGATGAGAATGAGTGGACAAAAGGAGTCTTATAGAACGGTGAAGAGATGAGAATGAGTAGACAAAAGGAGTCTTATAGAACGGTGAAGAGATGAGAATGAGTGGACAAAAGGAGTCTTATAGAACGGTGAAGAGATGAGAATGAGTGGACAAAAGGAGTCTTATAGAACGGTGAAGAGATGAGAATGAGTAGACAAAAGGAGTCTTATAGAACGGTGAAGAGATGAGAATGAGTGGACAAAAGGAGTCTTATAGAACGGTGAAGAGATGAGAATGAGTGGACAAAAAGAGTCTTATAGAACGGTGAAGAGATGAGAATGAGTGGACAAAAAGAGTCTTATAGAACGGTGAAGAGATGAGAATGAGTGGACAAAAGGAGTCTTATAGAACGGTGAAGAGATGAGAATGAGTGGACAAAAGGAGTCTTATAGAACGGTGAAGAGATGAGAATGAGTGGACAAAAGGAGTCTTATAGAACGGTGAAGAGATGAGAATGAGTGGACAAAAGGAGTCTTATAGAACGGTGAAGAGATGAGAATGAGTTGACAAAAGGAGTCTTATAGAACGGCGAAGAGATGAGAATGAGTGGACAAAAGGAGTCTTATAGAACGGCGAAGAGATGAGAATGAGTGGACAAAAGGAGTCTTATAGAACGGTGAAGAGATGAGAATGAGTGGACAAAAGGAGTCTTATAGAACGGTGAAGAGATGAGAATGAGTGGACAAAAGGAGTCTTATAGAACGGTGAAGAGATGAGAATGAGTGGACAAAAGGAGTCTTATAGAACGGTGAAGAGATGAGAATGAGTAGACAAAAGGAGTCTTATAGAACGGTGAAGAGATGAGAATGAGTAGACAAAAGGAGTCTTATAGAACGGTGAAGAGATGAGAATGAGTGGACAAAAGGAGTCTTATAGAACGGTGAAGAGATGAGAATGAGTAGACAAAAGGAGTCTTATAGAACGGTGAAGAGATGAGAATGAGTGGACAAAAGGAGTCTTATAGAACGGTGAAGAGATGAGAATGAGTGGACAAAAGGAGTCTTATAGAACGGTGAAGAGATGAGAATGAGTAGACAAAAGGAGTCTTATAGAACAGTGAAGAGATGAGAATGAGTAGACAAAAGGAGTCTTATAGAACGGTGAAGAGATGAGAATGAGTGGACAAAAGGAGTCTTATAGAACGGTGAAGAGATGAGAATGAGTAGACAAAAGGAGTCTTATAGAACGGTGAAGAGATGAGAATGAGTGGACAAAAGGAGTCTTATAGAACGGTGAAGAGATGAGAATGAGTGGACAAAAAGAGTCTTATAGAACGGCGAAGAGATGAGAATGAGTAGACAAAAGGAGTCTTATAGAACGGTGAAGAGATGAGAATGAGTGGACAAAAGGAGTCTTATAGAACGGTGAAGAGATGAGAATGAGTGGACAAAAGGAGTCTTATAGAACGGAGAAGAGATGAGAATGAGTGGGCAAAAGGAGTCTTATAGAACGGTGAAGAGATGAGAATGAGTGGACAAAAGGAGTCTTATAGAACGGTGAAGAGATGAGAATGAGTGGACAAAAGGAGTCTTATAGAACGGTGAAGAGATGAGCATGTTTGGACCAAAGGAGTCTTATAGAACGGTGAAGAGATGAGCATGAGTGGACAAAAGGAGTCTTATAGAACGGTGAAGAGATGAGAATAAGTGGACAAAAGGAGTCTTATAGAACGGTGAAGAGATGAGAATGAGTGGACAAAAGGAGTCTTATAGAACGGTGAAGAGATGAGCATGAGTGGACAAAAAGAGTCTTATAGAACGGTGAAGAGATGAGCATGAGTGGACAAAAGGAGTCTTATAGAATGGTGAAGAGATGAGAATGAGTGGACAAAAGGAGTCTTATCGAACGGTGAAGAGATGAGAATGAGTGGACAAAAGGAGTCTTATAGAACGGTGAAGAGGTGAGAATGAGTGGACAAAAGAAGTCTTATAGAACGGTGAAGAGATGAGAATGAGTGGACAAAAGGAGTCTTATAGAACGGTGAAGAGATGAGAATGAGTGGACAAAAGGAGTCTTATAGAACGGTGAAGAGATGAGAATGAGTGGACAAAAGGAGTCTTATAGAACGGTGAAGAGATGAGAATAATTGGACAAAAGGAGTCTTATAGAACGGTGAAGATATGAGAATGAGTGGACAAAAGGAGTCTTATAGAACGGTGAAGAGATGAGAATGAGTGGACAAAAGGAGTCTTATAGAAGGCGAAGAGATGAGAATGAGTGGACAAAAGGAGTCTTATAGAAGGCGAAGAGATGAGAATGAGTGGACAAAAGGAGTCTTATAGAACGGTGAAGAGATGAGAATGAGTGGACAAAAGGAGTCTTATAGAACGGTGAAGAGATGAGAATGAGTGGACAAAAGGAGTCTTATAGAACGGTGAAGAGATGAGAATGAGTGGACAAAAGGAGTCTTATAGAACGGTGAAGAGATGAGAATGAGTGGACAAAAGGAGTCTTATAGAACGGTGAAGAGATGAGCATGAGTGGACAAAAGGAGTCTTATAGAACGGTGAAGAGATGAGCATGAGTGGACAAAAGGAGTCTTATAGACCGGTGAAGAGATGAGAATGAGTGGACAAAAGGAGTCTTATAGAACGGTGAAGAGATGAGAATGAGTGGACAAAAGGAGTCTTATAGAACGGTGAAGAGATGAGAATGAGTGGGAAAAAGGAGTCTTATAGAACGGTGAAGAGATGAGAATGAGTGGACAAAAGGAGTCTTATAGAACGGTGAAGAGATGAGAATGAGTGGACAAAAGGAGTCTTATAGAACGGTGAAGAGATGAGAATGAGTGGACAAAAGGAGTCTTATAGAACGGTGAAGAGATGAGAATGAGTGGACAAAAGGAGTCTTATAGAACGGTGAAGAGATGAGAATGAGTAGACAAAAGGAGTCTTATAGAACGGTGAAGAGATGAGAATGAGTGGACAAAAGGAGTCTTATAGAACGGTGAAGAGATGAGAATGAGTGGACAAAAAGAGTCTTATAGAACGGTGAAGAGATGAGAATGAGTGGACAAAAAGAGTCTTATAGAACGGTGAAGAGATGAGAATGAGTGGACAAAAAGAGTCTTATAGAACGGCGAAGAGATGAGAATGAGTGGACAAAAGGAGTCTTATAGAACGGTGAAGAGATGAGAATGAGTGGACAAAAGGAGTCTTATAGAACGGTGAAGAGATGAGAATGAGTGGACAAAAGGAGTCTTATAGAACGGTGAAGAGATGAGAATGAGTAGACAAAAGGAGTCTTATAGAACGGTGAAGAGATGAGAATGAGTAGACAAAAGGAGTCTTATAGAACGGTGAAGAGATGAGAATGAGTGGACAAAAGGAGTCTTATAGAACGGTGAAGAGATGAGAATGAGTGGACAAAAGGAGTCTTATAGAACGGTGAAGAGATGAGAATGAGCGGACAAAAGGAGTCTTATAGAACGGTGAAGAGATGAGCATGAGTGGACAAAAGGAGCCTTATAGAACGGTGAAGAGATGAGAATGAGTGGACAAAAGGAGTCTTATAGAACGATGAAGAGATGAGAATGAGTGGACAAAAGGAGTCTTATAGAACGGTGAAGAGATGAGAATGAGTGGACAACAGGAGTCTTATAGAACGGTGAAGAGATGAGAATGAGTGGACAACAGGAGTCTTATAGAACGGTGAAGAGATGAGAATGAGTAGACAAAAGGAGTCTTATAGAACGGTGAAGAGATGAGAATGAGTGGACAAAAGGAGTCTTATAGAACGGTGAAGAGATGAGAATGAGTGGACAAAAGGAGTCTTATAGAACGGTGAAGAGATGAGAATGAGTGGACAAAAGGAGTCTTATAGAACGGTGAAGAGATGAGAATGAGTGGACAAAAGGAGTCTTATAGAACGGTGAAGAGATGAGAATGAGTAGACAAAAGGAGTCTTATAGAACGGTGAAGAGATGAGAATGAGTGGACAAAAGGAGTCTTATAGAACGGTGAAGAGATGAGAATGAGTAGACAAAAGGAGTCTTATAGAACGGTGAAGAGATGAGAATGAGTGGACAAAAGGAGTCTTATAGAACGGTGAAGAGATGAGAATGAGTAGACAAAAGGAGTCTTATAGAACAGTGAAGAGATGAGAATGAGTAGACAAAAGGAGTCTTATAGAACGGTGAAGAGATGAGAATGAGTGGACAAAAGGAGTCTTATAGAACGGTGAAGAGATGAGAATGAGTAGACAAAAGGAGTCTTATAGAACGGTGAAGAGATGAGAATGAGTGGACAAAAGGAGTCTTATAGAACGGTGAAGAGATGAGAATGAGTGGACAAAAGGAGTCTTATAGAACGGTGAAGAGATGAGAATGAGTAGACAAAAGGAGTCTTATAGAACGGTGAAGAGATGAGAATGAGTGGACAAAAGGAGTCTTATAGAACGGTGAAGAGATGAGAATGAGTGGACAAAAAGAGTCTTATAGAACGGTGAAGAGATGAGAATGAGTGGACAAAAAGAGTCTTATAGAACGGTGAAGAGATGAGAATGAGTGGACAAAAGGAGTCTTATAGAACGGTGAAGAGATGAGAATGAGTGGACAAAAGGAGTCTTATAGAACGGTGAAGAGATGAGAATGAGTGGACAAAAGGAGTCTTATAGAACGGTGAAGAGATGAGAATGAGTGGACAAAAGGAGTCTTATAGAACGGTGAAGAGATGAGAATGAGTGGACAAAAGGAGTCTTATAGAACGGCGAAGAGATGAGAATGAGTGGACAAAAGGAGTCTTATAGAACGGCGAAGAGATGAGAATGAGTGGACAAAAGGAGTCTTATAGAACGGTGAAGAGATGAGAATGAGTGGACAAAAGGAGTCTTATAGAACGGCGAAGAGATGAGAATGAGTGGACAAAAGGAGTCTTATAGAACGGTGAAGAGATGAGAATGAGTGGACAAAAGGAGTCTTATAGAACGGTGAAGAGATGAGAATGAGTAGACAAAAGGAGTCTTATAGAACGGTGAAGAGATGAGAATGAGTAGACAAAAGGAGTCTTATAGAACGGTGAAGAGATGAGAATGAGTGGACAAAAGGAGTCTTATAGAACGGTGAAGAGATGAGAATGAGTAGACAAAAGGATTCTTATAGAACGGTGAAGAGATGAGAATGAGTAGACAAAAGGAGTCTTATAGAACGGTGAAGAGATGAGAATGAGTGGACAAAAGGAGTCTTATAGAACGGCGAAGAGATGAGAATGAGTGGACAAAAGGAGTCATATAGAACGGTGAAGAGATGAGAATGAGTGGACAAAAGGAGTCTTATAGAACGGCGAAGAGATGAGAATGAGTGGACAAAAGGAGTCTTATAGAACGGTGAAGAGATGAGAATGAGTAGTCAAAAGGAGTCTTATAGAACGGTGAAGAGATGAGAATGAGTAGACAAAAGGAGTCTTATAGAACGGTGAAGAGATGAGAATGAGTGGACAAAAGGAGTCTTATAGAACGGCGAAGAGATGAGAATGAGTGGACAAAAGGAGTCTTATAGAACGGCGAAGAGATGAGAATGAGTGGACAAAAGGAGTCTTATAGAACGGTGAAGAGATGAGAATGAGTAGACAAAAGGAGTCTTATAGAACGGTGAAGAGATGAGAATGAGTGGACAAAAGGAGTCTTATAGAACGGTGAAGAGATGAGAATGAGTAGACAAAAGGAGTCTTATAGAACGGTGAAGAGATGAGAATGAGTGGACAAAAGGAGTCTTATAGAACGGTGAAGAGATGAGAATGAGTAGACAAAAGGATTCTTATAGAACGGTGAAGAGATGAGAATGAGTAGACAAAAGGAGTCTTATAGAACGGTGAAGAGATGAGAATGAGTGGACAAAAGGAGTCTTATAGAACGGCGAAGAGATGAGAATGAGTGGACAAAAGGAGTCTTATAGAACGGCGAAGAGATGAGAATGAGTGGACAAAAGGAGTCTTATAGAACGGTGAAGAGATGAGAATGAGTGGACAAAAGGAGTCTTATAGAACGGTGAAGAGATGAGAATGAGTAGTCAAAAGGAGTCTTATAGAACGGTGAAGAGATGAGAATGAGTGGACAAAAGGAGTCTTATAGAACGGTGAAGAGATGAGAATGAGTAGACAAAAGGAGTCTTATAGAACGGTGAAGAGATGAGAATGAGTAGACAACAGGAGTCTTATAGAACGGTGAAGAGATGAGAATGAGTGGACAAAAGGAGTCTTATAGAACGGTGAAGAGATGAGAATGAGTAGACAAAAGGAGTCTTATAGAACGGTGAAGAGATGAGAATGAGTAGACAAAAGGAGTCTTATAGAACGGTGAAGAGATGAGAATGAGTGGACAAAAGGAGTCTTATAGAACGGTGAAGAGATGAGCATGAGTGGACAACAGGAGTCTTATAGAACGGTGAAGAGATGAGAATGAGTAGACAAAAGGAGTCTTATAGAACGGTGAAGAGATTAGAATGAGTGGACAAAAGGAGTCTTATAGAACGGTGAAGAGATGAGCATGAGTAGACAAAAGGAGTCTTATAGAACGGTGAAGAGATGAGAATGAGTGGACAAAAGGAGTCTTATAGAACGGTGAAGAGATGAGAATGAGTGGACAAAATGAGTCTTATAGAACGGTGAAGAGATGAGCATGAGTGGACAAAAGGAGTCTTATAGAACGGTGAAGAGATGAGAATGAGTGGACAAAAGGAGTCTTATAGAACGGTGAAGAGATGAGAATGAGTGGACAAAAGGAGTCTTATAGAACGGTGAAGAGATGAGAATGAGTAGACAAAAGGAGTCTTATATGTAAGAAGATTGGCACTGGCTAAAAAAACCAAGTTGAAGAATGGATGAAATCACGGAAGCAGGGACCAACAAGAACAGATTTATTGAATCGAAAAGGTGACGACAGGAGACAGTTTTAGAACCACTGCTTGACATTCCTCTCTAATCCCAGTCATCTTTTAATATTCCTCTCTGGTGGGATCGGAGTCTCGCAATAGCACAACAAGACCCTCTTTATTGGCCCGTATTACAGGGAATCCACAACAGCCTCCGGCGGATCGCACGTAACCTGCAGCTAATGACATGACTCATTCACGCTCTGATCTTCTTTTATTGGTTTAGAAGGCCCAGTGCATGAGTTTTGTTTGACATAAAAGATCTCCGGATATGCAAATGATGACAAATGTGAGATCAGGACAGAGAGGACTCAGTACCAGTTGGCGGTTGATGGCGATTATTTTAGGGACACGATGAAATAGGGGCCATAATCAATTATTGAGAATTGGACTCCTTTTTTTCCTCTGGTGTACGCCCAGTATCTACTAAATGACTGAATAGTCTTCACCGCCATCCGCCTTTAACTCATTCAGCACGTTTCGCTGCACTGTGCGCTATGTCCATTTCGGCCTCGTACGTTTCGACGCATAGAACGTCACTCTCAATTTGATTGTGAACTGTCATCAAAGCGTATTCTTTTACAAGTCTTGTATCATCTTGGTATTGGTGACATCTCTTGCTCAATTATCTAAAACTGCATATACAATATGTTAAGTGTTAGATAAATATAAACATGGAGATTAATATTTAAAACCATCAAGTTTTGTCTCTGAAAATTGTTCTTTGTGTTGATAAAAACTATTATATTGAAAGAGTTAAAGGGACGTTAAGTTGACGTAGATGTGTTGTGTTGTTAATTGCCGCTAGTTTGTGATATTTGCCTTGCCTGGGACAACCCGACTTGAACACGAGAAATGAGATCAGATACATCGAGTAAAACCAACACACTTTTCGTCCCTTCATTTTTCCTGTTGTTACAAAATATCCCAGTTGTTCCCTTCTAGTTCCAACAAAATATGGGTCTGCTTCCTTCGTATGTTGTTAGTTCCACCAACAATGTGATGTATAATTCCTCTATATGTTGGTAGTTCCACCAACAACAATGTGATGTTTGCTTCCTCCATATGTTGGTAATTCCACCAACAATGTGATGTCTGCTTCCCCGGATGTTGGTAAACAACTTTGCATTCAATAAATATGTCTGCTCCACCTTCCAACAGTGCCCCTGGAAATAGATAAGATCATAAATCTGTCCAAGCGAGCAGGGATCAAAGAGGAAAGGCAAATTGGTTCATAAAACCGCGATGACGTCGGATGTGTCGGGTAGAAAAGGCGTAAAAAAAAGAAGTACAGAACCCCTCAGACCAAGTGGCGTATAGGGAACATGATGTTAGTGACCATAAATTTTTACAGACCTCGGCACAAGATTTTTGGGGTAATGTGGTCGGTATTACGCCCGTGCCGCTTTACTTTCCCAGAAAAAACACGGTACCTATCTAAGGCTGGGTGAATCCGGAAGAAAAAGCGTAGACAGTTGTAAATAATAAGACAGCGCATCAACGTCAATTTAGCGTCCTTTGATAGGAGGAATTAGACGAGTGTTATCTTCAGCAATCAGCGGCTGAACGTCATGATGAAAGAAAGAAAGATAGAAAGAACAAAAGAAGAACGAACGAAAGAACGAAAGAAGAAAGAAAGAAAGAAGAAAAGAACGAAAGAAAGAAAGAAATAAAAAAGAGAGAACGAAAGAAAGAAAGAAAAAGGAAAGAAAGAACGAATGAAAGAACGAAAGAATGAAAGAAAGAAAGAATGAAAGAAAAGAAAGAAAGAACGAAAGAAGAAAGAACGAAAGAAAGAAAGAACGAAAGAAAGAAAGAATGAAGAATGAAAGAAAGAAAGAAAGAATGAAAGAAAGAAAGAACGAAAGAAAGAAAGAACGAAAGAAAGAAAGAACGAAAGAAAGAGAGAACGAAAAGAACGAAAGAAAGAAAGAACGAAAGAAAGAAAGAACGAAAGAAAGAAAGAACGTAAGAACGAAAGAAAGAAAGAACGAAAGAAAGAAAGATTGAAAGAAAGAACGAAAGAAAGAAAGAACGAAAGAAAGAAAGAACGAAAAGAAGAAAGAACGAAAGAAAGAAAGAACGAAAGAAAGAAAGAACGAAAGAATGAAAGAAAGAAAGAATGAAAGAAAGAACGAAAGAAAGAAAGAACGAAAGAAAGAAAGAATGAAAGAACGAAAGAAAGAAAGAATGAAAGAATGAAAGAAAGAAAGAATGAAAGAAAGAACGAAAGAAAGAAAGAAAGAATTAAAAGAAAGAAAGAAAGAACGAACGAAAAAACGAAAGAACGAAAGAAAGAAATAAAGAAGAAAGAAAGAAAGAAAGAACGAAAGAGAGAAAGAACCATGAACGAAAGAACGAAAGAAAGAAAGAAAGGAAGAATGAAAGAAAGAACGAAAGAATGAAAGAAAGAAAGAATGAGAATGAAAGAAAGAACGAAAGAAAAGAACGAAAGAAAGAAAGAACGAAAGAATGAAAGAAAGAAAGAATGAAAGAAAGAACGAAAGAAAGAAAGAACGAAAGAAAGAAAGAACGAAAGAATGAAAGAAAGAAAGAATGAAAGAAAGAACGAAAGAATGAAAGAACGAAAGAATGAAAGAAAGGAAGAATGAAGGAAAGAACGAAAGAATGAAAGAACGAAAGAATGAAAGAAAGAAAGAATGAAAGAAAGAACGAAAGAAAGAAAGAACGAAAGAATGAAAGAAAGAAAGAATGAAAGAAAGAACGAAAGAAAGAACGAAAGAAAGAATGAAAGAACGAACGAAAAAACGAAAGAACGAAAGAAAGAAATAAAGAAAGAAAGAAAGAACGAAAGAGAGAAAGAACCATGAACGAAAGAAAGAAAGAAAGAAAGGAAGAATGAAAGAAAGAACGAAAGAACAAAAGAAAAAAAATAAAGAAAGAATGAACGAAAGAAAGAACGAAAAAAACGAAACAAAGAAAGACAGAAAGAAAGAGCGAACGAAAGAAAGAAAGAAAGAAAGAAAACAAGAAAGAGCGAACGAAATATAAAAAGAAAGAGAGAGACAGAGAAAGAAAAAAATAACAAACAAAAATTAAAAAAAAAAAGAAAGAAAGAAAAGAAGGAGGGAAGAAGAAAGAAAGAAAGAAAAGAAGGCGGGAAGAAAGAAAGAAAGAATAAAGAAAGAAAGAAAAGAAAGAAAGAAAGAAAGAAAAGAAAAGAAAGAAAGAAAGAAAGACTGACACAAAACGAGTACAAGAGATTCAAGGTAGATACAACAGTTAGAGGGCAAAATAACAATCACATTTCTTCATTAATTATCCATGATTCACTCCTGTATGACAGACCTGGAGCTATGAAAAATTTGAAGAATTATTTGTCACTCTTGACATAGACTTGCTGCAGTATTCATTATCTGTATGTTGTGGAATGCTGTCATTGCCAGGGCTATTCTGAAGCTTATTTTACAGCTACATTTTACCCTCACATGTTGTATTTGTGTTTTCTTTTTGTGCCATTGAAATGTATTGACCCGTTTCAGTGCTGCTCCATTTAATATTATTTTGCACTTTAGTAGAATGTTTTTGTCGCCTCTTTGAGAGAGTCATAACTTATATCTATATGTGTCTGGTATATGTTAATTGCTATACACATATTTCAAATTTAGACTCCAAAAATATACGGTTATCGCTATGGTACCTGAAATCTGTGGAGCCCCACCCATCGTGTCCTATGCATGTCCTGATATTGCTTAATTGGATAAACCAGGATATGCCACGCCCCTTGTTTTTCCTCTGCTTTTGCTCACTCCCGCCCTTCTATATTAATAGCCAACATGTTCTGTAAAGACCGGTACAAGGGGGATAGTCGTAACTAATTCAAGATGTGGTTACGTCCCTTGACATAAAAAAAATCAGTAAAAAAATAAAAGGAATTATTCATAGATTGTTGACAAGAGTAAAAGAGTAGCAGGAGGCTCTTAGAAATCGGGGTCCTGCCTGCCCCTGCATGAATTGTCAAATGTAACCCTTTTGTGCATTAACACTTCAATATTATCTATTTATACGTTTTAGTATTGGAGGTAAATTGAGGTGTTGCAGTAACTGCTATGGTAGAAGTAAAATCAGTAGTAGTCGTGGTAGCAGTAGTTGTAGTGGTAGTGGTAGTAGTAGTGGTAGTAGTAGTAGTAGTCGTAATGGTAGTGGTAGTAGTAGTAGTAGTAGTAGCAGTAGTAGTAGTAGTAATAGTAGTAGTTGTATCTGGAGTAATAGTAGTAGTTGTATCTGGAGAAATAGCAGTAGTTGTATCTGGAGTAATAGTAGTAGTTGTATCTGGAGTAATAGTAGTAGTTGTATCTGGAGAAATAGTAGTAGTTGTATCTGGAGTAATAGTAGTAGTTGTATCTGGAGTAATAGTAGTAGTTGTATCCGGAGAAATAGTAGTAGTTGTATCTGGAGTAATAGTAGTAGTTGTATCTGGAGAAATAGCAGTAGTTGTATCTGGAGTAATAGTAGTAGTTGTATCTGGAGTAATAGTAGTAGTTGTATCCGGAGAAATAGTAGTAGTTGTATCTGGAGTAATAGTAGTAGTTGTATCTGGAGAAATAGCAGTAGTTGTATCTAAAGTAATAGTTGTAGTTGTATCTGGAGTAATAGTAGTAGTTGTACCTGGAGTAATAGTAGTAGTTGTGTACCTGGAGTGATAGTAGTAGTGTACCTGGAGTGATAGTAGTAGTTGTATCTGGAGTAATAGTAGTAGTTGTATCTGGGGTAATAGTAGTAGATGTATCTGGAGTAATAGTAGTAGTTGTACCTGGGGTAATAGTAGTAGT
>JAVIAB010000046.1:58981999-59094499 GCA_032433765.1 Megaustenia siamemsis
CGACCACGACAAAGATGGATCAACGAAATATCAGAAGCACTAGGGAACGTAACAGCAACAGAGGCAAGCAGAAGAGCAAAAGACTAAAACTTATGTCTCCTCTCGACAATGAAAGGCAAATGAGGAAGGAAAGATAAAGATGAACTTGTTCCACGTGCTCGTCGATCTGAATTCGTAGAAACTAAACACTGACTCGTTCAGCTTCTAACTTGATATATCGCTGATCTATTTGTCTAGAGACAATCTCTCTAAAATGTTGCAACCGAGATAAGCCTCCTTAGATGCCCTCCCACAGCGCAGTAGAATTTACTTGAACAGGCACTGATGTCTGAAACACTCAACAAGAAAAACAAGGAAAAACAAGAAACAAAAATACCAAAGTTGAAACAAGTAGGGAAACAAAAAATGCTTCTGTTGACAATTGTAAGACACAAAATTATCTTTTTTTAATCGGTGAAAATAAATATCAGGAACAATTACTGAACGGGTCTGAGAAAATACCCCTCGACGCTGTAAGGTGTATTAGGAAAAAAATAGAAGTCTGGAAAATGTAATAAATAAGCAAACAGGAAAAGAGAGGTATTAATGAAGACAGGCAAATGTATTTGCATTGGAGAAAAAATCTAGTGAAGTGTTGTCATTGACAGCTTGTTTCGTGATAAGAAACATGCTAAAGGAAACAATGAACATAAAAAAAGAGACGGGAATTAAAAGAAGAAACATGAACATAAAAAAGAGAGAAGGATTAAAAGAAGAAGTGGAAGCTGGAGTAAATAAAGATGTGGATGTATTTAGTGGCACGTGGAACTTGCAGAGCTTGGAGGAATGTATGGTAGTAGGTGCAGTCTCGTCGACTCCATAGGTGATAGGTTCATTGTGATGTTGGTTTAGTGGGACGTTTGTAGAGTTATGGCATAGAAGAGTTATAGAGCTATGGCATAAAACAGTTACATAGTTATGACATAGAACAGATATAGAGTTATGACATATAACAGTTATAGAGTTATGGCATAGAACAGTTATAGCGTTATGGAACAAAACAGTTATAGAGTTATGGCATATAACAATTATAGAGTTATGATATAGAACAGTTATAGAGTTATGACATAGAACAGATATAGAGTTATGGCATAGAACAGATATAGAGTGATGGCATAGACCATTTATAGAGTTATGGCATAGAACAGTTATAGAGTGATGGCATAGAACAGTTATAGAGTTATGGCATATAACAGTTACAGAGTTATGGCATAGAACAGTTACAGAGTTATGGCATAAACAGTTATAGAGTTATGGCATAGAAAAGATATAGAATTATGGCATAGAACAGTTATAGAGTGATGACATAGAACAGTTATAGAGTTTTTTCATAGAACAGTTATAGAGTGATGGCATAGAACAGATATAGAGTTATGGCATAGAAAAGTTATAGCGTTATGGCCTAGAACAGATATAGAGTTATGATATACAACAGTTATAGAGTTATGGCATAGAACAGATATAGAGTTATGACATACAACAGTTATAGATTTATGGCATAGACCAGTTATAAAGTTATGGCATAGAACAGTTATAGAGTTATAACATAGAACAGATATAGAGTGATGGCATAGAGCAGTTATTGAGTTATGGCATAGAACAGATATAGAGTTATAACATAGAACAGATATAGAGTGATGGCATAGAAACAGTTATAGAGTTATGACATACAACAGTTATAGAGTTATGACATATAACAGTTATAGAGTTATGACATAGAACGGTTATAGATTTATGGCATAGAACAGTTATAGAGTTATGGTATAGAACAGTTATAGAGTTATGAAATAGAACAGTTATAGAGTTATGACATAGAAGTTATAGAGTTATTGCATAGAACAACATATCGACATTCTAAATAAGAGCAGTGCCACAGAACAACAAATTGACATTCTAAATGAGAGCAGTGCCAAAGAGCAACAAATCGACATTCTAAATGAGAGCAGTGCCAAAGAACAACAAATTTACGTTCTAAATTAGAGCAGTGCCAAAGAACAACAAATTGACATTCTAAATTAGAGCAGTGCCAAAGAACAACAAATTGACGTTCTAAATGAGAGCAGTGCCAAAGAGCAACATATTGACATTCTAAATGAGAGCAGTGCCAAAGAACAACAAATTGACGTTCTAAATGAGAGCAGTGCCAAAGAACAACAAATTGACGTTCAAAATGAGAGCAATGCCAAAGAACAACAAATTGACGTTCTAAATGAGAGCAGTGCCAAAGAACAACAAATTGACGTTCTAAATGAGAGCAGTGCCAAAGAACAACAAATTGACGTTCTAAATGAGAGCAGTGCCAAAGAACAACAAATTGACGTTCTAAATTAGAGCAGTGCCAAAGAACAACAAATTGACGTTCTAAATGAGAGCTGTGCCAAAGAACAACAAATTGACATTCTAAATGAGAGCAGTGCCAAAGAACAACAAATTGGCGTTCTAAATGAGAGCAGTGCCAAAGAACAACAAATCGACAATCTAAATGAGAGCAGTGCCAAAGAACAACAAATTGACGTTCTAAATGAGAGCAGTGCCAAAGAACAACAAATTGACGTTCTAAATGAGAGCTGTGCCAAAGAACAACAAATTGACGTTCTAAATTAGAGCAGTGCCACAGAACAACAAATTGACGTTCTAAATGAGAGCAGTGCTAAAGAACAACAAATTGACGTTCTAAATGAGAGCAGTGCCAAAGAACAACAAATTGGCGTTCTAAATGAGAGCAGTGCCAAAGAACAACAAATCGACAATCTAAATGAGAGCAGTGCCAAAGAACAACAAATTGACGTTCTAAATGAGAGCAGTGCCAAAGAACAACAAATTGACGTTCTAAATGAGAGCAGTGCCAAAGAACAACAAATTGACGTTCTAAATAAGAGCAGTGCCACAGAACAACAAATTGACATTCTAAATGAGAGCAGTGCCAAAGAACAACAAATTGACGTTCTAAATGAGAGCCGTGCCAAAGAACAACAAATTGACGTTCTAAATAAGAGCAGTGCCACAGAACAACAAATTGACGTTCTAAATGTGAGAAGTGCCAAAGAACAACAAATTGACGTTCTAAATGAGAGCAGTGCCAAAGAACAACAAATTGACGTTCTAAATGAGAGCAGTGCCAAAGAACAACAAATTGACGTTCTAAATAAGAGCAGTGCCACAGAACAACAAATTGACGTTCTAAATGAGAGCTCTGCCAAAGAACAACAAATTGACGTTCTAAATGAGAGCAGTACCAAAGAACAACAAATTGACGTTCTAAATGAGAGCAGTGCCAAAGAACAACAAATTGACGTTCTAAATGAGAGCAGTGTCAAAGAACAACAAATTGGCGTTCTAAATAAGAGCAGTGCCACAGAACAACAAATTGACGTTCTAAATTAGAGCAGTGCCACAGAACAACAAATTGACGTTCTAAATGAGAGCTCTGCCAAAGAACAACAAATTGACGTTCTAAATGAGAGCAGTGCCAAAGAACAACAAATTGACGTTCTAAATAAGAGCAGTGCCAAAGAACAACAAATTGACGTTCTAAATGAGAGCAGTGCCAGAGAACAACGAAACGAGCCAATATCATAATGGAGCTCAATAAATTTGGCTTGGAGAAACAGAAATGGATTTAGAATGAAAACAATGAGGTAACTTATGATGTGATGAAAATAACAAATGGCATCGCACGCTCGTTAAAACTGAACGGTGGCAGAGAACGGAGAATATACGTAGCGAATGAGTCCCTGTGGTTTTTGTTGTGCTAGGACTATCACCCCTTTACTTGGACAATGTCCATTACAATTCTCATCTTTTTTCTATTCAAAGGAGGAAGATCTCAATGTAGTTAGAAGGGGTGCAGCGTGGATAATTTCATATGAGAGGATTAATAATATGTGTGACATAATTTCGTGAACTTATTTAGTTTCAGTTGACCAGGGCATTTAACTAAGGGCAGCAGTTTGCCATGTTCAGCTGCCACTGGCTCATTTACGCGCCGAAATTGAACACAAAACGCATTTCCTACGAACCGTTTCCGATTGTACTAGGTTAGAACTCACTAACCCATAAAATGGTGAAAACTTTGATAAAATAAGCGAGTGTTTAAAGTTAGGGACGACCAGGGGTCAACCATGATAAAGATGGATGGATGGAAGTTTAGAAGCACTAGGAAGCATAGCAGCAGAGGCGAACATAAGAGCAAGAGATCGCAAATTATATCTCCACTCGACGCTGAAAGGTAAATGTGGAAGGAAAGAAGAGGAAGTTTAAAGTTAGTTCTACTCAGGGAACTTGGACAAGTAACGACCTTGCCGAGACAGACAACACTACAGGGCTTTAGATGATAGACAGACAACACTACAGGGCTTTAGATGATAGACAGACAACACTACAGGGCTTTAGATGATAGACAGACAACACTACAGGGTTTTAGATGATAGACAGACAACACTACAGGGCTTTAGATGATAGACAGACAATACTACAGGGCTTTAGATGATAGGCAGACAACACTACAAGGGTTTAGATGATAGACAGACAACATTACAAGGCTTTAGATGATAGATAGACAACATTGAAAGCTTTAGATGATAGACAGACAACACTACAAGGGTTTAGATGATAGACAGACAACACTACAAGGCTTTAGATGATAGACAGACACCACTGAAGGCTTTAGATGATAGACAGACAACACTACAAGGGTTTAGATGATAGACAGACAACACTACAAGGCTTTATATGATAGACAGACAACACTACACGGCTTTAGATGATTGACAGACAACACTGACGGCTTTAGAAGATAGATAGACAGACAACACTGAAGACTTTAGATGATAGACAACACTGAAGGCTTTAGATGATAGATAGACAGACAGACAACACTGAAGGCTTTAGAAGATAGATAGACAGACAACACTGAAGGCTTTAGAAGATAGATATACAGACAACACTGAAGGCTTTAGAAGATAGATAGACAGACAACACTACAAGGCTTTAGATGATAGATAGACAGAAGACACTGTAGGCTTTAGAAGATAGATAGACAGACAACGCTGAGGGCTTTAGAAGATAGACTGACAGACAACACTGATGGCTTTAGATGATAGACTGACAGACAACACTGAAGGCTTTAGATTATAGACTGACATACAACACTGATGGCTTTAGAAGATAGACAGACAGACAACACTGATGGCTTTAGATGATAGACTGACAGACAACACTGAAGGCTTTAGATTATAGACGGACAGACACCACTGAAGTCTTTAGATGATAGACAGACAGACAGACAACACTTAAAATGCTTTAGATATTAGACAGACAGACAGACAACACTGAAGGCCTTATATGATAGACAGACAACACTGAAGGCTTTATATGATAGACAGACAATACTGAAGGCTTTATATGATAGACAACACTGAAGGCTTTAGATAATAGACAGACAGACATACAACACTGAAGGCTTTAGATGGTAGACAGACAGACAACACTTAAATGCTTCAGGTGATAGACAGACAGACAGACAGACACCATTGAAGGCTTTAGATGATAGACAGACAGACAGATAACACTGAAGGCTTTAGATGGTAGACAGACAGACAACACTTAAATGCTTCAGGTGATAGACAGACAGACAGACACCATTGAAGGCTTTAGATGATAGACAGACAGACAGACAGATAACACTGAAGGCTTTAGATGATAGACAGATAACACTGAAGGCTTTAGATTATAGACATACAGCACTGAAGTCTTTAGATGATATACAGACAGGCAACATGGAAGGCTTTAGATGATACACAGACAGACAGACAGTCGGACGGACGGACGGATGGACGATGGAGAGTCGGACGGATGGACGGATGAATTGATGGATGGATGGATGGATCAGATAACTTCGCCTAGAGGGGCCTCGTTAGCCTTGTTGGGAAAACCACCCGACTGGACTACCGACGTTCGGACAACCCGTGTTCGATTCCCGCTGGGAGCAGTGTGAGTTGTACTCGTGGCTGGAAAAAGAAATACCCTCACGGTTGACCAGCCGCTGACAGAAATGGGTACCCTGCTAGTAGCACTTGGGGAAGCTGAGAAATGCCGCCTCGCATCGTGAGTTTCGATGCTTGAAGCGACACTATCCAGAAGTCTCCGAACACTTCTGGATAGGCGGCCGAGCACATATGGGTGGAAACTCGCGGGCTAAGACGCCGGTTCAAGTCTCGTAACTGACCTCTATTTTTACTTCGCTTAAAGCAGTCACATACATTGACACACACTACCCACCTCACCCCTCTAAAAAACAAAAAAATTAGCTGCAAATCGCTGGCAGTCATGGACGGAATGGTGGTCTCCAGGGACTGCGTGGGTTGTCCAGCGGACATCACAACTAAATGTCCTCAAAACAGGAAACTGTGGAGCGAGGTCGGGATTTATGCTCTCTCAACTCGGGGAAATATTTAAAAAAAACAAAAAAAAAGCCAAAATTACACAGACAATATTTATGCATCCGGGTTGCTCGTGCGGGTACGTGCTAGCTCGTGCAGGGTCAAGGTCACACGAGGAACGTGGAAGGAGTGCTCGAAAGAGGAGGCTCGTTGTGGATGGAGCTAACACACAATAAGGTAGGTCATCGCGTGCGTCGGTAAGCTTGGGATTTACGTTCTGTGTTGTCTGGTCGTATCAGATTTTGTGGTCTTTAACATAAACATGTACGCGAGTAATGCAGTTGTTAACATGCACGAACACAAACACACACACAAATACTTACACACGCAATTATGATATGAACAATCTAACTAAAGGTCAACCTTGAGGTCACAGGGGCACCACTGACAGATACAGTCAACCTTGAGGTCACAGGGACACCACTGACAGACACAGTCTACCTTGAGGTCACAGGGGCACCACTGACAGATACAGTCAACCTTGAGGTCACAGGGACACCACTGACAGACACAGTCAACCTTGAGGTCACAGGGGCACCACTGACAGATACAGTCAACCTTGAGGTCACAGGGACACCACTGACAGACACAGTCTACCTTGAGGTCACAGGGGCACCACTGACAGATACAGTCAACCTTGAGGTCACAGGGACACCACTGACAGACACAGTCTACCTTGAGGTCACAGGGGCACCACTGACAGATACAGTCAACCTTGAGGTCACAGGGACACCACTGACAGACACAGTCAACCTTGAGGTCACAGGGGCACCACTGACAGATACAGTCAACCTTGAGGTCACAGGGACACCACTGACAGACACAGTCTACCTTGACGTCACAGGGTCACCACTGACAGATACAGTCAACCTTGAGGTCACAGGGACACCACTGACAGACACAGTCTACCTTGAGGTCACAGGGACACCACTGACAGATACAGTCAACCTTGAGGTCACAGGGACACCACTGACAGACACAGTCTACCTTGAGGTCACAGGGGCACCACTGACAGATACAGTCAACCTTGAGGTCACAGGGACACCACTGACAGACACAGTCTACCTTGAGGTCACAGGGACACCACTGACAGATACAGTCTACCTTGACGTCACAGGGGCACCACTGACAGACACAGTCAACCTTGAGGTCACAGGGACACCACTGACAGACACAGTCAACCTTGAGGTAACAGGGACACCACTGACAGACACAGTCAACCTTGAGGTCACAGGGACACCACTGACAGACACAGTCAACCTTGAGGTCACAGGGACACCACTGACAGACACAGTCAACCTTGAGGTCACAGGGACACCACTGACAGACACAGTCTACCTTGACGTCACAGGGACACCACTGACAGACACAGTCTACCTTGACGTCACAGGGGCACCACTGACAGACACAGTCTACCTTTACGTCACAGGGACACCACTGACAGACACAGTCTATCTTGAGGTCACAGGGACACCACTGACAGACACAGTCTATCTTGAGGTCACAGGGGCACCACTGACAGACACTGTCAACCTTGACGTCACAGGGACACCACTGACAGATACAGGCAACCTTGAGGTCACAGGGACACCACTGACAGACACAGTCAACCTAGGGGTCGCATGGACACCACTGACAGACACTGTCAACCTTGACGTCACAGGGACACCACTGGCAGACACAGTCAACCTGGGGGTCGCAGGGACACCACTGACAGACACAGTCAACCTGGGGGTCGCAGGGACACCACTGACAGACACAGTCAACCTTGAGGTAACAGGGACACCACTGACAGACACAGTCAACCTTGACGTCACAGGGGCACCACTAACAGATACAGTCAACCTTGAGGTAACAGGGACACCAGTGACAGACACAGTCAACCTTGACGTCACAGGGGCACCACTAACAGATACAGTCAACCTTGAGGTCACAGGGACACCACTGACAGACACTGTCTACCTTGACGTCACAGGGACACCACTGACAGACACAGTCAACCTTGAGGTCACAGGGACACCACTAACAGATACAGTCAACCTTGACGTCACAGGGGCACCACTAACAGATACAGTCAACCTGGGGGTCGCAGGGACACCACTGACAGACACAGTCGACCTTGACGTCACAGGGGCACCACTAACAGATACAGTCAACCTTGAGGTCACAGGGACACCACTGACAGACACTGTCTACCTGACGTCACAGGGACACCACTGACAGACACAGTCAACCTTGAGGTCACAGGGACACCACTGACAGATACAGTCTACCTTGACGTCACAGGGACACCACTGACAGACACAGTCAACCTTGACGTCACAGGTGCACACTAACAGATACAGTCAACATTGAGGTCACAGGGACACCACTGACAGACACTGTCTACCTTGACGTCACAGGGACACCACTGACAGACACAGTCAACCTTGAGGTCACAGGGACACCACTGACAGATACAGTCTATCTTGACGTCACAGGGACACCACTGACAGATACAGTCTACCTTGAGGTCACAGGGACACCACTGACAGATACAGTCTATCTTGACGTCACAGGGACACCACTGACAGATACAGTCTACCGTGACGTCACAGGGACACCACTGACAGACGCAGTCTATCTTGACGTCACAGGGACACCACTGACAGATACAGTCTACCTTGACGTCACAGGGACACCACTGACAGACACAGTCTATCTTGACGTCACAGGGACACCACTGACAGATACAGTCTACCTTGACGTCACAGGGACACCACTGACAGACACAGTCTACCTTGACGTCACAGGGACACCACTGACAGACACTGTCAACCTTGGCGTCACAGGGGCACCACTGACAGATACAGTCTATCTTGACGTCACAGGGACACCACTGACAGACACAGTCAACCTTGACGTCACAGGGGCACCACTGACAGACACAGTCAACGTTGACGTCACAGGGACACCACTGACAGACACAGTCAACCTTGACGTCACAGGGACACCATTGACAGATACAGTCAACCTTGACGTCACAGGGACACCACTGACAGACACAGTCAAGCTTGACGTCACAGGGGCACCACTGACAGACACAGTCAAGCTTGACGTCACAGGGACACCACTGACAGACACAGTCAACCTTGACGTCACGGGGACACCATTGACAGACACAGTCAACCTTGAGGTCACAGGGACACCACTGACAGACACAGTCAACCTTGAGGTCACAGGGACACCACTGACAGACACAGTCAACCTTGAGGTCACAGGGACACCACTGACAGATACAGTCTACCTTGAGGTCACAGGGACACCACTGACAGACAAAGTCAACCTTGAGGTCACAGGGACACCACAGACAGACACAGTCAACCTTGAGGTCACAGGGACACCACTGACAGACAAAGTCAACCTTGAGGTCACAGGGACACCACTGACAGACAAAGTCAACCTTGAGGTCACAGGGACACCACAGACAGACACAGTCAACCTTGAGGTCACAGGGGCACCACTGACAGACACAGTCAACCTTGAGGTCACAGGGGCACCATTGACAGACACAGTCAACCTTGAGGTCACAGGGACACCATTGACAGACACAGTCAACCTTGAGGTCACAGGGGCACCATTGACAGACACAGTCAACCTTGAGGTCACAGGGACACCATTGACAGACACAGTCAACCTTGAGGTCACAGGGACACCATTGACAGACACAGTCAACCTTGAGGTCACAGGGACACCACTGACAGACACAGTCAACCTTGAGGTCACAGGGACACCATTGACAGATACAGTCAACCTTGAGGTCACAGGGGCACCTCTGACAGACACAGTCATTCTTGAGGTCACAGGGGCACCACTGACAGACACAGTCAACCTTGAGGTAACAGGGACACCACTGACAGACACAGTCAACCTTGAGGTCACAGGGGCACCACTGACAGACACAGTCAACCTTGAGGTCACAGGGACACCACTGACAGACACAGTCAACCTTGAGGTCACAGGGACACCACTGACAGACACAGTCAACCTTGAGGTCACAGGGACACCACTGACAGACACAGTCAACCTTGAGGTCACAGGGACACCACTGACAGACACAGTCAACCTTGAGGTCACAGGGACACCACTGACAGACACAGTCAACCTTGAGGTCACAGGGACACCACTGACAGACACAGTCAACCTTGAGGTCACAGGGACACCACTGACAGACACAGTCTATCTTTTCCATATCTCTCTAACTTCATTCATTCTTTATACTCTGCATAGTCGAGACCTGTTCATTCCATTCATGTTATCTTCCCATCTCTTTCTCTGTCTACCTCTCCTTCTCGCTCCGTTAGGGTTCCTTGCAGAACGGACTTTGTCACACCAGACCACCGAGCGACGCCTTCCAACTTTTTTATTTTGCACAACTTTACCTAACCCAGAAGATCATCATGCACTTCCACTGCTTGTTGTATCAATGTATCTTATCATCTACACAGATGTTAACAAATTGTTGTGAAATGTACGTGTTAACATCTACAACAACGTTAACAATCTGTGTTACATCACTGAGCTAACAGCTACAACTACGTGAACACATCTATGTGTTACATCACTGAGTTAACATCTACAACTACGTGAGCACATCTATGTGTTACATCACTGAGTTAACATCTACAACTACGTTAACAATCTGTGTTACATCACTGAGCTAACATCTACAACTACGTGAACACATCTACATGTTACATCTACATCTACGAGAACACATCTACATGTTACATCTACATCTACGAGAACACATCCACATATTACATCTACAACTACGTGAACACATCTACATGTTACATCTACAACTACGTGAACACATCTACATGTTACATCTACAACTACGTGAACACATCTATGTGTTACATCACTGAGTTAACATCTACAACTACGTGAACACATCTACATGTTACATCACTGAGCTAACATCTACAACTACGTGAACACATCTACATGTTACATCACTGAGCTAACATCTACAACTACGTGAACACATCTACATGTTACATCTACAAATCATCTACTTCTCGTGGAAGACAAATCGACGCAACTTTACTTGGCCCTGAACACACCTGGCATGCAACCCAAGGTGAAGGTTACCTGAAGGGCAGCACGCGCAAGCACGCGCAGATAGTACGGAGACTCCGGCAGGTAAGCGGTACTGTCTGTTTTCTACACTCGTTCCATCGTTTGTTGCGTGGGATGGAAAGAAAAGCAATAACGGAGGTATAAAGTAAAAGAAAATAATCGTTAAACTTGTGTTTGTCTTCCAGAATGTAAGACAAGAGGAAGTCTGAAGGTATAAAAGCTCTGTGTGTTTGGGAAGAACGGATAAGTAAACAAACAGATGTAGATTGTTCTTCTCTCTCACTCTCTTTCTATCTCTTTGATAGTATCTTTCAATCTCATTCTCTCACTCTCTCTGTCATTAATACTTTCGTTCTTTTTACAGTACCAACAGATTTCTCTTTCTTTCTTTCTTTCTTTCTTTCTTTCTTTCTTTCTTTCTTTCTTTCTTTCTTTCTCTATCTCGCACGAACAACCTTTATTCTCTCTCTCTCCCTCCCTCTTTCTCTCTCTCTCTCTCTCGCACAAATGATATCACATCCACACTCTTTCTTTCCACTGCGACCTCCCAAAAGATGATGTGTTCCCTTTCCATTAGCTCAGTGATGTAACACATAGATGTGTTAACGTAGTTGTAGATGTTAACACGTATATTTCACAACAATTTGTTATCATCTGTGTAGATGTTAACTAGCAGACTTGATCTAAACTATGTTAACATCTGTGTAGATGATATAAATTGATACAAGCAGTGGAAGTACACGATGATCTTCTTGGTAAGGTAAGGCCTGCTATCTCACCGACATCAATAATTCTACCGCATCATCCGTATATGTAAAACCACATAACACAACGATCTCTCTCACTTTCAAACATTTACACTTTCTCTCACACAGCTACACTCTCCCACACAGCTACACTCACCAACACAGCTACACTCACCAACACAGCTACACTGACCAACACAGCTACACTCACCAACACAGCTACACTCACCAACACAGCTACACTCACCAAAACAGCTACACTCACCAACACAGCTACACTCACCAACACAGCTACACTCACCAACACAGCTACACTCACCAAAACAGCTACACTCACCAACACAGCTACACTCACCAAAACAGCTACACTCACCAACACAGCTACACTCACCAACACAGCTACACTCTCTCCCCCTAACCCAGATACAAACGACATCTCACACACTTTCCCACTAATCTCGACACAACCCGACATCTCACTCACTAATCCCGACACAACCCGACATCTCACCCCCTAATCCCGACACAATCCGACATCTCACCCCCTAATCCCGAAACCCGACATCTCACCCCCTAATCCCGACACAACCCGACATCTCACCCCCTAATCCGACACAACCCGACATCTTACCCCCTAATCCCGACACAACCCGACATCTCACCCCCTAATCCCGACACAACCCGACATCTCACTCACTAATCCCGACACAACCCGACATCTTACCCCCTAATCCCGACACAACCCGACATCTCACCCCCTAATCCCGAAACAACCCGACATCTTACCCCCTAATCCCGACACAACCCGACATCTCACCCCCTAATCCCGACACAACCCGACATCTCACCCCCTAATCCCGACACAACCCGACATCTCACCCCTAATCCCGACACAACCCGACATCTCACCCCCTAATCCCGACACAACCCGACATCTCACCCCCTAATCCCGACACAACCCGACATCTCACCCCCTAATCCCGACACAACCCGACATCTCACCCCTAATCCCGAAACCCGACATCTCACCCCCTAATCCCGAAACCCGACATCTTACCCCCTAATCCCGAAACCCGACATCTTACCCCCTAATCCCGACACAACCCGACATCTCACCCCCTAATCCCGAAACCCGACATCTTACCCCCTAATCCCGACACAACCCGACATCTCACCCCCTAATCCCGAAACCCGACATCTTACCCCCTAATCCCGACACAACCCGACATCTCACCCGCTAATCCCGAAACCCGACATCTCACCCCCTAATCCCGAAACCCGACATCTCACCCCCTAATCCCGACACAACCCGACATCTCACCCCCTAATCCCGAAACCCGACATCTTACCCCCTAGTCCCGAAACCCGACATCTCACCCCTAATCCCGACACAACCCGAAATCTCACAAACTCTCCTCCTAAAACAGATAAAACCCGACATCTAACACACTCTCCCCTTAATCCCGACATCTCACACACTCTCCCCCTAATCCCGATATCTCACACACTCTCCCCCTAATCCCGACACAACCCGACATCTCAGACACTCTCTCCCTAATCCCAACACAATCAGACATCTCACACACTCCCCCTAATCCCGACATCTCACACACTCTCTCCCTAATCCCAACACAATCAGACATCTCACACACACTCCCCCTAATCCCGACATCTCACACACTCTCTCCCTAATCCCAACACAATCAGACATCTCACACACTCCCCCTAATCCCGACATCTCACACACTCTCTCCCTAATCCCAACACAATCAGACATCTCACACACTCTCCCCTAATCCCGACACAACCCGACATCTCACACACTCTCTCCCTAATCCCAACACAATCAGACATCTCACACACTCCCCCTAATCCCGACATCTCACACACTCTCTCCCTAATCCCAACACAATCAGACATCTCACACACTCTCTCCCTAATCCCAACACAATCAGACATCTCACACACTCTGTCCCTAATCCCGACATCTCACACACTCTATCCCTAATATCGACACAATAAGATATCTCACACACTCTCTCCCTAATCCCGACATCTCACACACTCTCTCCCTAATCCCGACATCTCACACACTCTATCCCTAATATCGTCACAATAAGATATCTCACACACTCCCTAATCCCGACATCTCACACACTCTATCCCTAATATCGACACAATAAGATATCTCACACACTCTATCCCTAATATCGACACAATAAGATATCTCACACACTCTATCCCTAATATCGACACAATAAGATATCTCACACACTCCCTAATCCCGACATCTCACACACTCTCCACCTAATCCCGACACAATCATACATCTCACACACACTCCCACTAATCCCGACATCTCACACACTCTACCCCTAATACCGACATCTCACACACTCTCCCCCTAATCCCGACACAACCCGACATCTCACACACTCTACCCCTAATACCGACATCTCACACTCTCTCCCCCTAATCCCGACATCTCATCCGCTCTACCCCTAATACCGACATCTCACACACTCTCCCCCTAATCCCGACACATCCCGACATCTCACACACTCTACCCCTAATCCCGACATCTCACACACTCTACCCCTAATCCCGACATCTCACACACTCTACCCCTAATCCCGACATCTCACACTCTCTACCCCTAATCCCGACATCTCACACACTCTACCCCTAATCCCGACATCTCACACACTCTACCCCTAATCCCGACATCTCACACTCTCTCCCCCTAATCCCGACATCTCACACTCTCTCCCCCTAATCCCGACATCTCACACTCTCTCCCCTAATCCCGACATCTCACACTCTCTCCCCCTAATCCCGACATCTCACACTCTCTCCCCCTAATCCCGACATCTCACACTCTCTCCCCCTAATCCCGACATCTCACACACTCTCCCTTTAATCTTGACACAATCAGACATTTCACACACTCTCCTCTTAATCTTGACACAATCAGACATCTCACACACTCTCCTCTTAATCTTGACACAATCAGATATCTCACACACTCTCCCCTTAAACCCCACACAATCAGACATCTCACACACTCTCCTCTTAATCTCGACATAACCCGACATCTCACACACTCTCCCCTAATCCCGACACAACCCGACATCTCAGACACTCTCTCCCTAATCTTGACACAATCAGACATCTCACACACTCCCCCTAATCCCGACATCTCACACTCTCTCCCCCTAATCCCGACATCTCACACTCTCTCCCCCTAATCCCGACATCTCACACTCTCTCCCCCTAATCCCGACATCTCACACTCTCTCCCCCTAATCCCGACATCTCACACACTCTCCCTTTAATCTTGACACAATCAGACATTTCACACACTCTCCTCTTAATCTTGACACAATCAGACATCTCACACACTCTCCTCTTAATCTTGACACAATCAGATATCTCACACACTCTCCCCTTAAACCCCACACAATCAGACATCTCACACACTCTCCTCTTAATCTCGACATAACCCGACATCTCACACACTCTCCCCTAATCCCGACACAACCCGACATCTCAGACACTCTCTCCCTAATCTTGACACAACCCGACATCTCACACACTCTCCCCTAATCCCGACACAACCCGACATCTCAGACACTCTCTCCCTAATCCCAACACAATCAGACATCTCACGAACTCTCTCCCTAATCCCGACATCTCACACACTCTCCCCTAATCCCTACACAATCAGACATCTCACACACACTCCCCCTAATCCCGACATCTCACACACTCTACCCCTAATCCCGACATCTCACACACTCTCCCCCAAATTCCGAAACAAACCCGACATCTCACACACTCTCCCCCTAATCCCGACATCTCACACACTCTCCCCCTAATCCCGACACAATCAGACATCTCACACACTCTCCCCTTAATCCCGACACAACCCGACATCTCACACACTGTCCCTTTAATCTTGACACAATTATGACATCTCACACACTCTCCCCTTAAACCCCACAAAATGAGACATCTCACACACTCACTCCCTAATCCACACACAATCAGACATCTCACACAACCTCTTCTTAATCTCGACACAACCCGACATCTCACACACTCTCCCCTTAAACCCCACAAAATGAGACATCTCACACACTCACCCCCTAATCCACACACAATCAGACATCTCACACACTCTCCCTTAATCTTGACACAATCAGACATCTCACACACTCTCCCCTTAAACCCCACAAAATGAGACATCTCACACACTCACCCCTTAATCCACACACAATCAGACATCTCACACACTCTCCTCTTAATCTCGACACAACCCGACATCTCACACACTCTCCCCTTAAACCCACAAAATGAGACATCTCACACACTCACCCCCTAATCCACACACAATCAGACATCTCACACACTCTCCCCTTAATCTTGACACAACCCGACATCTCACACACTCTCCACTTAATCCCGACACAACCCGACATCTCAAACACTCTCCCATTAATCGCGACACAACCCGACATCTCACACACTCTCCCCTTAATCCCGACACAACCCGACATCTCACACACTCGCCCCCTAATCCCGACTCAACCCGACATCTCACACATCACCCCTTAATACCGACACCTCACACAATCACCCCTTAATCCCGACACAACCTGATATCTCACACAATCACCCCCTAATCCCGATACAACCTGACATCTCACACAATCGCCCCCAAATCCCGACAAAACCCGACATCTCACACAATCACCCCCTAATCCCGACACAACCAGACATCTCACCCCTTAATCCCGACACAACCCGACATCTCACTCCCTAATCCCGACACAACCCGACATCTCACACACTCGCCCCCTAATCCCGACTCAACCCGACATCTCACACATCACCCCTTAATACCGACACCTCACACAATCACCCTTAATCCCGACACAACCTGACATCTCACACAATCACCCCCTAATCCCGATACAACCTGACATCTCACACATTCGCCCCCAAATCCCGACAAAACCCGACATCTCACACAATCACCCCCTAATCCCGACACAACCAGACATCTCACCCCTTAAACCCGACACAACCCGACATCTCACTCCCTAATCCCGACACAACCCGACATATCACACACTCTCTCACTAAAACAGATACAACCCGACATCTCACACACTCTCTCCCTAAAACAGATAAAACCCGACATCTCACACACTCACCCCTTAATCCCGACACAACCCGACATCTCACCCACTCATCCTTTAATGCAGACACAACCCGACATCTCACACTCTCCCTCTAATCCCGACACAACCCGACATCTCACACACTCTCCCCCTAATCCCGACACAACACAACATCTCACACACTCTCCCCCTAATTCCGACACAACCCGACATCTCACGCACTCTCCCCCTAATCCCGACACAACCCGATATCTCACACACTCTCCCCTAATCCTGACACAACCCGACATCTCACACACTCACCCCCTAATCCCGACACAACACAACATCTCACACACTCTCCCCCTATTCCCGATACATCCCGACATCTCACACACTCACCCCCTAATCCCGACACAACCCGACATCTCACACACTCACCCCCTAATCCCGACACAACACAACATCTCACACACTCTCCCCCTATTCCCGACACAACCCGACATCTCACACACTCTCCCCCTAATCCCGACACAACACAACATCTCACACACTCTCCCCCTAATCCCGACACAACACAACATCTCAAACACTCACCCCTTAATCCCGACACAACAAAACTTCACACACTCTCCCCGTAATCCCGACACAACACAACATCTCACACACTCTCCCCGTAATCCCGACACAACACAACATCTCACACACTCTCCCCGTAATCCCGACACAACCCGACATCTCACACACTCTCCCCCTATTTCCCATACATCCCAACATCTCACACGCTCTCCCCCTAATCCCGACACAACCCGACATCTCACACACTCTCCCCCTAATCCCGACTCAACCCGACATCTCACACACTCTCCCCCTATTCCCGACTCAACCCGACATCTCACACACTCTCCCCCTATTCCCGATACATCCCGACATCTCACTAACTCTCCCCTAATCCTGACACAACACAACATCTCACACACTCACCCCCTAATCCCGACTCAACCCGACATATCACACACTCTCCCCCTATTCCCGATACATCCCGACATCTCACTAACTCTCCCCCTAATCCTGACACAACACAACATCTCGCACACTCTCCCCCTAATCCCGACACAACACAACATCTCACACACTCTCCCCCTAATCCTGACACAACCCGACATCTCACACACTCTCCCCCTAATCCTGACACAACACAACATCTCACACACTCTCCCCCTAATCCCGACACAACACAACATCTCACACACTCTCCCCCTAATCCTGACACAACACAACATCTCACACACTCTCCCCCTAATCCTGACACAACACAACATCTCACACAGTCTCCCCCTAATCCCGACACAACACAACATCTCACACAATCTCCCCCTAATCCTGACACAACACAACATCTCACACACTCTCCCCCTAATCCTGACACAACACAACATCTCACACACTCTCCCCGTAATCCCGACACAACACAACATCTCACACACTCTCCCCCTAATCCCGACACAACACAACATCTCACACACTCTCCCCCTAATCCTGACACAACACAACATCTCACACACTCTCCCCCTAATCCTGACACAACACAACATCTCACACACTCTCCCCCTAATCCCGACACAACACAACATCTCACACACTCTCCCCCTATTCCCGATACATCCCAACATCTCACACACTCTCCCCCTAATCCCTACTCAACCCGACATCTCACACATTCTCCCCCTATTCCCGATACATCCCAACATCTCACACACTCTCCCCCTAATCTCTACTCAACCCGACATCTCACACACTCTCCCCTTAATTCCGCTCCCTGTACAAACATTAGATTAAACGAAAACAAAAAGATAAAATAAATCAGGGCTTACACCAGACAAACCAGCATTAAGCTGTGACCTCTCTTTGTCTTCTCTTACATCTCTCCAAGTTGTCATTGAGAGAAATGGTCTCGTTGTTGACACACAAGAACGTCATGGTTTGTTGACAGAGACAACAGCAGCAAGGAATGATGAAAGCTCAGTACCTACATATGCTCTTCTTACTCTCAACTCCCTGTGGAGCATAGGTCTTGAACAGACACTTTCAGCTCCTGGGTAGCATAGGTCATATTCCTATAACGTAACTGACAAGTACATGAATTCCCTTAACTTAACTAACAAACACAAAAATTACTATAACTGAACTCACAAACACACAAATTCCTATAAACTTAACTACTAACATATACCAAAATTACTATAACTTAACTGATAACAAACACAATTACTATAACTGAACTAACAAAAACCACAATTACTATAACTGAACTAACAAACACCACAATTACTATAACTGAACTAACAAACACTACAATTGCTATAACTGAACTAACAAACACTACAAACACTATAAATGAACTAACAAATATCACAATTACTATAATTGAACTAACAAATATCACAATTACTATAACTGAACTAACAAACACTACAATTACTATAACTGAACTAACAAATATCACAATTACTATAACTGAACTAACAAATATCACAATTACTATAACTGAACTAACAAACACCACAAATACTATAACTGAACTAACAAACACGACAATTACTATAACTGAACTAACAAACACTACAATTACTATAACTGAACTAACAAATATCACAATTACTATAACTGAACTAACAAATATCACAATTACTATAACTGAACTAATAAACACCACATTTACTATAACTGAACTAACAAACACTACAATTACTATAACAGAACTAATAAAAAAACCACAATTACTATAACTGAACTAACAAACACCACAATTACTATAACTGAACTAACAAACACTACAATTACTATAACTGAACTAACAAATATCACAATTACTATAACTGAACTAACAAATATCACAATTATTGTAACTGAACTAACAAACACCACAATTACTATAACTGAACTAAAAAACACCACAATTACTATAACTGAACTAACAAATACTATAAAAACTATAACTGAACTAACAAATACCACAATTACTATAACTGAACTAACAAACACCACAATTACTATAACTGAACTAACAAATATCACAATTACTATAACTGAACTAACAAATACTACAATTACTATAACAGAACTAACAAACACCACAATTACTATAACTGAACTAACAAACACCACAATTACTATAACTGAACTAACAAACACTACAATAACTATAACAGAACTAACAAACACCACAATTACTATAACTGAACTAACAAACACCACAATTACTATAACTGAACTAACAAACACCACAATTACTATAACTGAACTAACAAACACCACAATTACTATAACTGAACTAACAAACACCACAATTACTATAACTGAACTAAAAAATATCACAATTACTATAACTGAACTAACAAATATCAGAATAACTATAACTGAACTAACAAACACCACAATTACTATAACTGAACTAACAAACATCACAATTACTATAACTGAACTAACAAACACCACAATTACTATAACTGAACTAACAAACACCACAAATACTATAACTGAACTAACAAACACCACAATTACTATAACTGAACTAAAAAAAAACACACACATTTCTATCAACTTAACTACTAACAAACACAGTTGCTAGTGTGTCTAGAAGCACAGCTGGGAGGTGGCGTAGTGTCTTGGCCATCTCTGCTGTCCGCCTACCCTGACGTTTACAGTCAGCTGTGTGGTTCGCTGACAGCGCTCAGCTCAGTTACTAGAATTGCGTCGTGGCACAGTAACTATGCCGTTCGACCCGATACATACGAAATCAGCAAGAAATTGTGGAATATACGGTTGCTTTCCGCTTTGATCCCTAATCATGTGAACATTATTACTGGATACAGACCAACCACTAAAATAATGGAACAGGATCTTTATCAGGTCCTGTTCACTGATCTTGACACAAACAGTCAGGTATAAGTCGTTAGGCACTTTTAGCCCCTGCGATTGGTCGTCTTCAAATGCTATAGAAACAAGTATAATTACAAAGCATTAATACACTTAAAGAATTAATGTAGTCACAGTTGTTGAGTGTGTCTTCACCTAATTCTACATTAATCTATCAATAATACGTGGTAGATGTACAACAGAGGTGAGATGGTAGATGTACAACAGAGGTGAGGTGGTAGATGTACAACAGAGGTGAGATGGTAGATGTACAACAGAGGTGAGATGGTACATGTACAGCTGAGGTGAGATGGTAGATGTACAACAGAGGTGAGATGGTACATGTACAGCTGAGGTGAGATGGTAGATGTACAACAGAGGTGAGATGGTAGATGTACAACAGAGGTGAGATGGTAGATGTACAACAGAGGTGAGATGGTAGATGTACAACAGAGGTGAGATGGTAGATGTACAACAGAGGTGTGATGGTACATGTACAGCTGAGGTGAGATGGTAGATGTACAACAGAGGTGAGATGGTAGATGTACAACAGAGGTGAGATGGTAGATGTACAACAGAGGTGAGATGGTACATGTACAGCTGAGGTGAGATGGTAGATGTACAACAGAGGTGAGATGGTAGATGTACAACAGAGGTGAGATGGTACATGTACAGCTGAGGTGAGATGGTAGATGAACAACAGAGGTGAGATGGTAGATGTACAACAGAGGTAAGATGCTGAATGGCCCAGGCAAAAGCAGCTTTCCAAAAAATGAGGAAGATACTATGCAATCCATTTTTGACAAAAGAAACAAAAAAAAAAAAAAAGAATTCATTAGTGTAGAGCCAGTCTTAACATATGAATGTGAATCATGGACAATAGGACAACAAACACAGAGAGACATTAGCAATCTACTGTCACTTTTAAAAAAATACAAAAAAATGGTATGTTAGAAGCTTTACGTGATAAGTGGACGACACAGACTAAACGATGTTTCGGCCCAATAGGCCTTCTGCAGGAACAAACATGAAAAACACACACACAAAACTAAAAACGAAACATTCAAAACAAAAATATTCGAAATATGTACATGAAAAACACATTTTCATTATTTTCTTGTTCCTGCTGAAGGCCTATTGGGCCGAAACGTCGTTTAGTCTGTGTCGTCCACTTACCACGTAAAGCTTCTAACATACCATTTTTTGTATTTTTTAATTTTTCCTCATATTCAGCTTTACTGCAGCAGCTTCGCATTTGTATGCATTCATTCGCATTTCTTTGTCTTAACCCCTTACTGTCATTTTTACAAGTTCCCATAAGCATCACTGATGCACACAAACATCATTATCATGAAAACATTTTTTTAAATGACAGATTTGCACGCTCTTCTATTCTATTGACCTTTCGAGCCGTAACCGGCCCATAGGGCGTAGACCAAGATACACCTTCTCCTATATGAAATTTTTGTTCTAGCAGTTTTCTTTTAAAGATATTTTATCAAATCTCGCCATCTGTCTCTGTTCTGTGCAAGCAGTTCTATCTCATTGAGGGAGCCGACTCCTGCTGCTCTTGCCTCTCTCATCAATGTTCTTCTCAGTGTCTCCCTGGGTCTTCCTCTTTTTCTTTTACCTGTTGTTTCCCATGTACTATCAACCCTTACGTATGCGTGTGAAAGCTGGAAAACAACAAGAGATATAGAAACAAAGTTGAACGCATTCGAAAATAAATGTCTAAGGAAAATACTTGGTATAGCGTGGAACGAATTCAAAACAAATGAGGAAATTAGAGAAATCGCCAATCAACCACTAATATCTTCAGTAATAAAGAAAAGACGATGGTCATACGTTGGACATGTGATGCTCTTCAGCAGTTACAAAATGAAATTGTTTGGTAGCAACAAAATGCAAAAAATAAAAATGAAGAACGTGTAACACAGGCTTGTACACGGCCAGGTTTCTTCTAGATGTGAAGCTAAACAATCACGCCACGTTATTTGAATCAGACCAAATTGTTCGGAAACGGAGAAAACGGTTCACCCCTATAATCTCTTTCAAATGCTCACTGTACTGCCTATCTGGCAACGCTCAACCGGACTAGTGACTTGCTGGGACTCATCTTAACAGCGTGTCGATTATTTCAGTGCTTTTGTTTTCGGCTCCATTTTTCTTGCTTAAAAGAAGATGAAAGCCACGCAAATATAAACACAGCTAGATGTAGCCTTTCTCAGCAGATGACTTGCAACACGAGGCAACTTATCTTCACTACCGCAGATGCTATTCGCCTTCTTCTGTGAGATTTCAGCTTCAGCTCTGAGGCCAGACGGAAAGAATTTGTTGGTGAGATTTCGGGAGAGAGCGTGCCAAACACGGCTGCAGGAAGATGAATGGGAGAGTTCGCCTTCAGAGAACAGAGATGCTGGGAAGATTCAGTTTAGCGCGGTACTAGGGTCACAGATATGGCTGATTTTGTTTTCTTTTTACTGATAACAGCTGTAACATATGATGGCGGTCTATTGTGGAGATTGATCAGTGTGATACAGTAAAGTATCTTAGTGACAGTTTATAGTGGAGATTGATAAGTGGGATACAGCAAAGTATCTTAATGACAGTTTATAGTGGAGATTGATAAGTGGGATACAGTAAAGTATCTTAATGACAGTTTATAGTGGAGATTGATAAGTGGGATACAGTAAAGTATCTTAATAATCGTTTATAGCGGAGATTGATAAGTGGGATACAGTAAAGTATCTTAATAATCGTTTATAGCGAAGATTGATAAGCGGGATACAGTAAAGTATCTTAATGATCGTTTATAGCGGAGATTGATAAGCGAGATACAGTAAAGTATCTTAATAATCGTTTATAGCGGAGATTGATATGCCGGATACAGTAAAGTATCTTAATAATCGTTTATAGCGGAGATTGATAAGCGGGATACAGTAAAGTATCTTAATAATCGTTTATAGCGGAGATTGATAAGCGGGATACAGTAAAGTATCTTAATGATCGTTTATAGCGGAGATTGATAAGCGGGATACAGTAAAGTATCTTAATAATCGTTTATAGTGGAGATTGATAAGTGGGATACAGTAAAGTATCTTAATAATCGTTTATAGCGGAGATTGATAAGCGGGATACAGTAAAGTATCTTAATGATCGTTTATAGTGGAGATTGATAAGTGGGATATAGTAAAGTATCTTAATGATCGTTTATAGTGGAGATTGATAAGTGGGATACAGTAAAGTATCTTAATGATCGTTTATAGTGGAGATTGATAAGTGGGATACAGTAAAGTATCTTAATGACAGTTTATAGTGGAGATTGATAAGTGGTATACAGTAAAGTATCTTAATGATCGTTTATAGTGGAGATTGATAAGTGGGATACGGTAAAGTATCTTAATGACAGTTTATAGTGGAGATTGATATGTGGGATACAGTAAAGTATCTTAATGATCGTTTATAGTGGAGATTGATGAGTGGGATACAGTAAAGTATCTTAATGACAGTTTATAGTGGAGATTGATAAGTGGGATACAGTAAAGTATCTTAATGATCGTTTATAGTGGAGATTGACAAATAGGATACAGTAAAGTATCTTAATGATCGTTTATAGTGGAGATTGATAAGTGGGATACAGTAAAGTATCTTAATGATCGTTTATAGTGGAGATTGACAAATAGGATACAGTAAAGTATCTTAATGATCGTTTATAGTGGAGATTGATAAGTGGGATACAGTAAAGTATCTTAATGATCGTTTATAGTGGAGATTGATAAGTGGGATACAGTAAAGTATCTTAATGATAGTTTATAACGGAGATTGATAAGTGGGATACAGTGAAGTATCTTAATGATGATTTATAGCGGAGATTAATAAGTGGGATACAGTAAAGTATCTTAATGATAGTTTATAGTGGAGATTGATAAGTGGGATACAGTAAAGTATCTTAATAATCGTTTATAGCGGAGATTGATAAGTGGGATACAGTAAAGTATCTTAATAATGGTTTATAGCGGAGATTGATAAGTGGGATACAGTAAAGTATCTTAATGATAGTTTATAGCGGAGATTGATAAGTGGGATACAGTGAAGTATCTTAATGATGGTTTATAGCGGAGATTAATAAGTGGGATACAGTAAAGTATCTTAATGATAGTTTATAGTGGAGATTGATAAGTGGGATACAGTAAAGTATCTTAATGATCGTTTATAGTAGAGATTGATAAATGATATTTAACGAGTCTCTTTATGACTGTTTATACCAGAAATTGACAAATAATATTATGTATAGTCTCCCATTCACCGTTTATAGCAGTGTATGAGGTAAAGCAACATATCTGTCTGAGTTGGAGTTTAAAAAGCGGGCATGCTGGAGTTTACAGACGTGGTGCTGGTCGAGAGGTAATGGTGGTTGACATTGGTGGTGCTGGTCGAGAGGTAATGGTGGTTGACATTGGTGGTGCTGGTCGAGAGGTAATGGTGGTTGACATTTGTGGTGCTGGTCGACAGGTAATGGTGGTTGACATTGGTGGTGCTGGTCGAGAGGTAATGGTGTTTGACATTGGTGGTGCTGGTCGAGAGGTTATGGTGGTTGACATTTGTGGTGCTGGTCGAGAGGTAATGGTGGTTGACATTGGTGGTGATGGTCGAGAGGTAATGGTGGTTGACATTGGTGGTGCTGGTCGAGAGGTAATGGTGGTTGACATTTGTGGTGCTGTCGAGAGGTAATGGTGGTTGACATTTGTGGTGCTGGTCGAGAGGTAATAGTGGTTGACATTTGTGGTGCTGGTCGAGAGGTAATGGTGGTTGACATTTGTAGTGCTCATCGAGAGGTAATGGTGGTTGACATTTGTGGTGCTGGTCGAGAGGTAATGGTGGTTGACATTTGTGGTGCTGGTAGAGAGGTAATGGTGGTTGACATTGGTGGTGCTGTTCGAGAGGTAATGGTGGTTGACATTGGTGGTGCTGGTCGAGAGGTAATGGTGGTTGACATTGGTGGTGCTAGTCGAGAGGTAATGGTGTTTGACATTGGTGGTGCTGGTCGAGAGGTAATGGTGGTTGACATTGGTGGTGCTGGTCGAGAGGTAATGGTGGTTGACATTTGTGGTGCTGGTCGAGAGGTAACGGTGGTTGACATTGGTGGTGCTGGTCGAGAGGTAATGGTGGTTGAGATTTGTGGTGCTGGTCGTGAGGTAATGGTGTTTGACATTGGTGGTGCTGGTCGAGAGGTAATGGTGTTTGACCATGGTGGTGCTGGTCGAGAGGTAATGGTGGTTGACATTGGTGGTGCTGGTCGAGAGGTAATGGTGGTTGACATTGGTGGTGCTGGTCGTGAGGTAATGGTGGTTGACATTGGTGGTGCTGGTCGAGAGGTAATGGTGGTTGACATTGGTGGTGCTGGTCGAGAGGTAATGGTGGTTGACATTGGTGGTGCTGGTCGAGAGGTAATGGTGGTTGACATTTGTGGTGCTGGTCGAGAGGTAATGGTGGTTGACATTGGTGGTGCTGGTCGTGAGTTAATGGTGGTTGACATTGGTGGTGCTGGTCGAGAGGTAATGGTGGTTGACATTTGTGGTGCTGGTCGAGAGGTAATGGTGTTTGACATTGGTGGTGCTGGTCGAGAGGTAATGGTGGTTGACATTGGTGGTGCTGGTCGAGAGGTAATGGTGGTTGACATTGGTGGTGCTGGTGGAGAGGTAATGGTGGTTGACATTGGTGGTGCTGGTCGAGAGGTAATGGTGGTTGACATTGGTGGTGCTGGTCGAGAGGTAATGGTGGTTGACATTTGTGGTGCTGGTCGAGAGGTAATGGTGGTTGACATTGGTGGTGCTGGTGGAGAGGTAATGGTGGTTGACATTGGTGGTGCTGGTCGAGAGGTAATGGTGGTTGACATTTGTGGTGCTGGTCGAGAGGTAATGGTGGTTGACATTGGTGGTGCTGGTCGAGAGGTAATGGTGGTTGACATTGGTGGTGCTGGTCGAGAGGTAATGGTGGTTGACATTGGTGGTGAACATGGTCGAGAGGTAATGGTGGTTGACATTGGTGGTGCTGGTCGAGAGGTAATGGTGGTTGACATTTGTGGTGAACATGGTCGAGAGGTAATGGTGGTTGACATTTGTGGTGAAGATGGTCGAGATGTAATGGTGGTTGACATTTGTGGTGAACATGGTCGAGAGGTAATGGTGGTTGACATTGGTGGTGCTGGTCGAGAGGTAATGGTGGTTGACATTGGTGGTGCTGGTCGAGAGGTAATGGTGGTTGACATTGGTGGTGAAGATGGTCGAGAGGTAATGGTGGTTGACATTGGTGGTGAAGATGGTCGAGAGGTAATGGTGGTTTACATTGGTGATGAAGATGGTCGAGAGGTAATGGTGGTTGACATTGGTGGTGAAGATGGTCGAGAGGTAATGGTGGTTGACATTGGTGGTGAAGATGGTCGAGAGGTAATTGTGGTTGACATTGGTGGTGAAGATGGTCGAGAGGTAATGGTGGTTGACATTGGTGGTGAAGATGGTCTAATTTAATCATCAGCAGCTAAGAGAGTCTCTTATTAAGTCAAAGTTAGAGATAATTTCTCTTATTTCTAAACGTTGGTTTAACCTCTCCGATAATCTCCTAGTGACAGTTACAGTAGAGTTACTGTGATGTGTAACATGAGTTACAGTAGAGTTACTGTGATGTGTAACATGAGTTACAGTAGAGTTACTGCGATGTGTAACATGAGTTACAGTAGAGTTTCTGTGATGTGTAACATGAGTTACAGTAGAGTTACTGTGATGTGTAACATGAGTTACAGTAGAGTTACTGTGATGTGTAACATGAGTTACAGTAGAGTTACTGTGATGTGTAACATGAGTTACAGTAGAGTTACTGTGATGTGTAACATGAGTTACAGTAGACGAGCTTCAGGCTGTTACAAGATATGTGAGAGTAATATGAAGAACAGAAAGAAAAGAAGACTTAAAGAAAGAGTTAAAGAAAGAAAAAAAGAATAGAAAGAAAGAAAGAATAGAAAGAAAAGGAAAAAGAAGGGAAAAATGAATGAAAGAAAGAATGAACGAATGAAAGAAAGAAAGAAAAAAGAAAGAAACAAAGAAATAAATAGAGAGAAAGAAAGAAAAGTTAACATAATGTGCAGGATTATATGGATATAACAAGCGATTAAAAAAAAAACATAAGAGAAAAACATGAAATGATAGCCCAGAAGAGTAGCACTTGTTTGTTGCAGTGTTGAAGGTATGCTGGTAGCTAATGGTAATACCCAATATACAGGGCGTGTACATGAAGTGCTTGATAATAAAACACAAAATAAGGCGAGAGAGAGAGAGAGCGAGAGAGAGAGAGCGAGAGAGAGAGAGAGAGAGAAATGCGGAATGTTAGTGCCCGGACCTGAGCACTAACGTGGATAGATATCATCATCATCATCGAGTGCCTTCTCTGCAACGAAGGTTGGCTACCATGGAGAGCCATTCTGCTCTATCTCTTGCTTTGATGGTGCAGGTTGTCATAGGCTGATTTGTCCATCTGTTGATGTTAATCGTCCATGTTAGTCTTGGTCTGCCTCTGCCTCTTTTACCTTGTATTTTCCCCTCCAGGATTACTTTTAGTAGGCTGTTGTGTCTTTTAACATGGCACAAGAATCACATTTGTCTTGTTCTAATTGTGTTTAGAAGTTCTCTTTTCATTTTCAGTTGTTTTAAGACTTCATCGTTTGTTTTCTTTTCCTTCCATCCAATTCTACCTATTCTTCTGTAAATCCACATTTCAAAGGCTTCAATATAGTGGACAGATAGGTCAGCATTTTCTATTTTGTAGACACACAGAGACAGGTTTTCCGGTGTGTCTCTGGCCGTCTGTTTACTCTGCGCTGTTGAGACTCTGAATCAAGGGCAGGCAACCTTTTATTTCCTGACAACCAGATCTGAAATCTATGAAGACGTGGAGACACCGTCACCTGATGAAGCCATTATATAAATTACCTTATTTGCATTCACAAGCGATTGTAATGTAAAAAAATATCTTATTAGGATTGGAGAGTAGAAGACAGAAAACAGAGTGGAAGGAAAGGGAGAGGGGTGAGACAGAAATAAAAAGGGGCGAGGCAAATACAACAATAAATTATAAATATAAAGCTTATGGGTTTAATGGGAGGGTTATGAACTTCAATCGAATAACAAAACAAGCCCTCATGTGGGAAACAACAGGTAAGAGGAAAAGAGGCCGATCCAGAGAGACGATGAGAAAAACATTGTTTAGAGAGGCAAGACAGCAGGAATCGGCTCCCTCGATGAGATAGAATTGCTTGCACAGAACAGAGATAAATGGAGGGATCTGATAAAAGATCTTTAGAAGGATTGAAAACTGCTACAAACAAATTTAGATAAGAGAAAGAGTACGTGGGGCCGGTTGCGGTTCGAAAGGTCAATAAAGAGATATACATGAACTTCAGGCGCCATGTTTAGTAATGTTTGACTAACACAAATGAGTATTACGTTTTATAAAACTGTGTCAGTTAATCGATTTCTCGCTTTCTTGTCCCTTTTTATTTATTTACTTATTTTTTTTTTATCTTAGAGAATGTAGAGCATAGTAATTTTCAATTCAAGCACGGGGGCCGGTTAAAATAGAATCGCGTGCCGGTTCTGACGCACGGACCGTAGTTTGCCCATCTCAGTCTAAACAGATCGTTTCATGGATTGTTTTCCAGATGTTAACTGGTGGGTCAATTACGCCCAACGATTTGAGTGCAATTAGCAACACATAGCTGACCGTCAAGATGAGTGAACTAGAACTGATCAAGATACTACTTCACATCCCCCCTCCTGCTTCCCTCGGTCACGGTGGGCTAGAAAACAAACAAACAAGGGAGTCGAGCTGCAGAGATTGAAATGGGAAGGCAAGCCCGGTACTAGGAAAGTGCAGTGCTAGAGTCACATGTTTTACACCGAAAGACGCAGAGTGGCTACAAAATACGACACAACTCTACTACGCTCATTTAATGCATTTCAAAAGAAAGCCGAACTTTAAGTTTGTAGAGAAAGCTGACCAGAACCAACCACGTGTATCTCTTATTTAACAAGTTTGTAGAGAAAGCTGACCAGAACCACCCACGTGTATCTCTTATTTAACAAGTTTGTAGAGAAAGCTGACCAGAACCACCCACGTGTATCTCTTATTTCACAAGTTTGTAGAGAAAGCTGACCAGAACCACCCACGTGTATTTCTTATTTCACAAGTTTGTAGTAAAACCTGACCAGAACCACCCACGTGTATCTCTTATTTAACAAGTTTGTAGAGAAAGCCGACCAGAACCACCCACGTGTATCTCTTATTTAACAGGTTTGTAGAGAAAGCTGACCAGAACCACCCACGTGTATCTCTTATTTAACAAGTTTGTAGAGAAAGCCGACCAGAACCACCCACGTGTATCTCTTATTTAACAGGTTTGTAGAAAAAGCTGACCAGAACCACCCACGTGTATCTCTTATTTAACAGGTTTGTAGAGAAACCTGACCAGAACCACCCAAGTGTATCTCTTATTTAACAAGCTTGTAGAGAAAGCCGACCAGAACCACCCACGTGTATCTCTTATTTAACAAGTTTGTAGAGAAACCTGACCAGAACCACCCAAGTGTATCTCTTATTTAACAAGTTTGTAGAGAAACCTGACCAGAACCACCCACGTGTATCTCTTATTTAACAAGTTTGTAGAGAAACCTGACCAGAACCACCCACGTGTATCTCTTATTTAACAAGTTTGTAGAGAAAGCCGACCAGAACCACCCACGTGTATCTCTTATTTCACAAGTTTGTAGAGAAACCTGACCAGAACCACCCAAGTGTATCTCTTATTTAACAAGTTTGTAGAGAAACCTGACCAGAACCACCCACGTGTATCTCTTATTTCACAAGTTTGCAGAGGAAGCCGACCAGAACCACCCACGTGTATCTCTTATTTAACAAGTTTGTAGAGAAACCTGACCAGAACCACCCAAGTGTATCTCTTATTTAACAAGTTTGTAGAGAAACCTGACCAGAACCACCCACGTGTATCTCTTATTTAACAAGTTTGTAGAGAAACCTGACCAGAACCACCCACGTGTATCTCTTATTTAACAAGTTTGTAGAGAAAGCCGACCAGAACCACCCACGTGTATCTCTTATTGAACAAGTTTGTAGAAAAACCTGACCAGAACCACCCAAGTGTATCTCTTATTTAACAAGTTTGTAGAGAAACCTGACCAGAACCACCCACGTGTATCTCTTATTTCACAAGTTTGCAGAGGAAGCCGACCAGAACCACCCACGTGTATCTCTTATTTAACAAGTTTGTAGAGAAACCTGACCAGAACCACCCAAGTGTATCTCTTATTGAACAAGTTTGTAGAGAAACCTGACCAGAACCACCCACGTGTATCTCTTATTTAACAAGTTTGTAGAGAAACCTGACCAGAACCACCCACGTGTATCTCTTATTTGACAAGTTTGTAGAGAAACCTGACCAGAACCACCCACGTGTATCTCTTATTTAACAAGTTTGTAGAGACCCCTGACCAGAACCACCCACGTGTATCTCTTATTTAACAAGTTTGTAGAGAAAGCCGACCAGAACCACCCACGTGTATCTCTTATTTAACGGTTTGTAGAGAAAGCTGACCAGAACCACCCACGTGTATCTCTTATTTAACAAGTTTGTAGAGAAAGCTGACCAGAACCACCCACGTGTATCTCTTATTTCACAAGTTTGTAGAGAAAGCCGACCAGAACCACCCACGTGTATCTCTTATTTAACAGGTTTGTAGAGAAAGCTGACCAGAACCACCCACGTGTATCTCTTATTTAACAAGTTTGTAGAGAAAGCCGACCAGCACCACCCACGTGTATCTCTTATTTAACAGGTTTGTAGAAAAACCTGACCAGAACCACCCAAGTGTATCTCTTATTTAACAAGCTTGTAGAGAAAGCCGACCAGAACCACCCACGTGTATCTCTTATTTAACAAGTTTGTAGAGAAAGCCGACCAGAACCACCCAAGTGTATCTCTTATTTCACAAGTTTGTAGAGAAACCTGACCAGAACCACCCACGTGTATCTCTTATTTAACAAGTTTGTAGAGAAACCTGACCAGAACCACCCACGTGTATCTCTTATTTAACAAGTTTGTAGAGAAACCTGACCAGAACCACCCACGTGTATCTCTTATTTAACAAGTTTGTAGAGAAACCTGACCAGAACCACCCACGTGTATCTCTTATTTCACAAGTTTGTAGAGAAAGCCGACCAGAACCACCCACGTGTATCTCTTATTTAACGGTTTGTAGAGAAAGCTGACCAGAACCACCCAAGTGTATCTCTTATTTAACAAGTTTGTAGAGAAACCTGACCAGAACCACCCAAGTGTATCTCTTATTGAACAAGTTTGTAGAGAAACCTGACCAGAACCACCCACGTGTATCTCTTATTTAACAAGTTTGTAGAGAAACCTGACCAGAACCACCCACGTGTATCTCTTATTTAACAAGTTTGTAGAGAAAGCTGACCAGAACCACCCACGTGTATCTCTTATTTAACAAGTTTGTAGAGAAACCTGACCAGAACCACCCACGTGTATCTCTTATTTCACAAGTTTGTAGAGAAAGCCGACCAGAACCACCCACGTGTATCTCTTATTTAACGGTTTGTAGAGAAAGCCGACCAGAACCACCCACGTGTATCTCTTATTTAACGGTTTGTAGAGAAAGCTGACCAGAACCACCCACGTGTATCTCTTATTTAACAAGTTTGTAGAGAAACCTGACCAGAACCACCCACGTGTATCTCTTATTTAACAAGTATGTAGAGAAAGCTGACCAGAACCACCCACATGTATCTCTTATTTAACAAGTTTATAGAGAAACCTGACCAGAACCACCCACGTGTATCTCTTATTTCACAAGTTTGTAGAGAAAGCTGACCAGAACCACCCACGTGTATCTCTTATTTAACAAGTTTGTAGAGAAACCTGACCAGAACCACCCACGTGTATCTCTTATTTCACAAGTTTGTAGAGAAACCTGACCAGAACCACCCACGTGTATCTCTTATTTCACAAGTTTGTAGAGAAACCTGACCAGAACCACCCACGTGTATCTCTTATTTCACAAGTTTGTAGAGAAAGCTGACCAGAACCACCCACGTGTATCTCTTATTTCACAAGTTTGTAGAGAAAGCCGACCAGAACCACCCACGTGTATCTCTTATTTCACAAGTTTGTAGAGAAAGCCGACCAGAACCACCCACGTGTATCTCTTATTTAACAAGTTTGTAGAGAAAGCTGACCACAACCACCCACGTGTATCTCTCCTTTAACAAGCCTGGCTCAAGTTATCTTGAACACCGGATGGCGAGGACAGGTTTATCAAAGCGCGTGCATGATATCACAGATATCATATCACGTGGACGGTTTATTTTTTCTACGTCATTTTACAACTTCCGTTTTGACACGTGATGTTTCACATATGTCGATTCCTTATTTGCCAACAAACACTGACTGGCACCATCTCTCGGGTTTCTCTACATGTTTTAATCGTCAGTCCTTGATTCACAGTTGCTGGTTTCATCTAATTTTGGCTTCACACAACGTAAAAGATGGAGGACAAACTAATTTTTTTTTTCGTTCGCCTACTTTAAACTGAATTTAATGACTCGGGCAGATGGTGCTCGTAAACCTGGGAGGGCCGACCATCTAAGGGCAGAATCCCCCTACAGAAAAGACAATCTGCTGCCTTGCAGGAAGATTGGTGACAATCAAAGGCTAAGGAAAGCAAACCTGAAAATATGCTGGCTGAAATCGAATGCACTGGGCCACTGGCGCAGAACACAGTGCAACGTATTAACGGGTGTTCAGTCAGAGTGGATCTGGCAGACTCTAATTGTGACGTTCTGTCTGTGGGGGCGATCAACACACTTAACCTGCCAGCTGACTTCATGTGTGAGTCTGGAATCCCACTCTGACTGAGTCCTGATCGCAGAGAGAGAGAGAGAGAGAAACTGAATTTTGCTTGTTAATCCATTTTTCCCTGGCAGCCGTGTGTACATGGGTCCCTCGCCGCACAGGCAGATAACTCCAACTTCGGAGGTACTCATAATTCTTCCGTCAATGAGTAATTGACGTTTCAAGCCGGGTCTCGCAGCTGAGACCAGGGGTGGTTGCCGCAGAGAGAAATCATAAATAAAAATCCCAACCGGTCTAGCCGGGATTTGAACCCACAACCACTCTGTCTCGAGGCCAGCGCCTTGCCTCGAGACCAACCAGTCCCTATGAACAACCAGTCCCTATGAACAACCAGTCCCTATGACCAACCAGTCCCTATGACCAACCAGTCCCTATGAACAACCAGTCCCTATGAACAACCAGTCCCTATGAACAACCAGTCCCTATGACCAACCAGTCCCTATGACCAACCAGTCCCTATGACCAACCAGTCCCTATAAACAAACAAATGAAGACATATTACAAGATGTAAACATTAACCAGAACTGGTTTATAAACAACCATTCTACGGGAGCGGGGGGGGGGGGGGGGGTTAAAATATTACGGCGACGTCAAACAAACATAGCGGGTTGGAAAGAACAATAATGGAGGGCATGGTTCCTGGGCTAGGCATCAGGGGCAGACCGAGAACCTGGTTTCAAAGCATCAAGGAGACCTTGAACATGACAACGGAAGAAGTGGGAGACCTAGCTAGTGAGAGAGATTCTTTCCAACGGGCAACATACTGAATGCAACATTCAGCAAATGACATGCCACCTGATGATGTTTAGTGCGGTCACCGCGAAGTGTCCAGGCATGAGTTTCTATTTCACCCCCTGATAGAAACAAATCTTCTGACCCAACTAGGATTCGGACCCGTGTCCTTCTCGGCCACAGGAAGGTGCAGACTCAACGACAGTAGTTCAATGTGTGAGGAAGACTTACGCCAACAGTTGTTGACATTAGACATTAGGCAAGAGTTCAGTCAGTGGAATGGGGTGTGTCCACATGTTGTAAGGTAGTCAATCATGGACAATCGGACAAGAAAATCACTGGAGACCACAGGAAGGTGGTTAAAAAAAAAGAGAGAAAAAAAAAGAACGTTAAGATGACCATAGACAGGCAACAACAGAAAGATATACAGCAGATAAACTAATAGAGCGACGAGATTAACTACGGCGTTTCTTCAAAATCCTTATTCAGATACAAAACAAACAACATGCAAAGAACAACAATTAGTATTCTAAAATAAAGAAATGTGAAGTCAAACACTGATCTCAATAGTGGCGAATTGCACAGAATATTCTAGTAGAACTAAAGTCAAAAGTAACAAAGTCAATGGGAAGGAACGACCTTTCTGCTTTCATGAAGAAAAAGGTGATCACAGGTCAGACCTTCAAATAGTAAACAACGCCTCTATCATGGCCTCTATCATTTTTATCAATTCTATCATTTATATCATTAATATCATTAATAGGGTGTCCGGTTAGCGCAATCGATAGGCGGTTGGCTTACCACGGCAACAGCCGGGGTTCGTTCCCTGGCGAGGACACCTGGGTTTTACTAATTCCCTAAAAATTAGTAGGAGCCGCGATAGCTCAGTGGTTAGTGAACTGGACTACTACGGACAAGGGGTAGGGTTCGATCCCAACCGACGGCTCCGGGTTCACCCAGCCTTAAATGGGTACCGGATTTTTTCTGGGAAAGTAAAAGCAGCACGGGCGTAATACCGACCACATTACCCCAAAAATCATGTGCTGAAGGTCTGTAAAATATAGGGTCACTAACACCATATTTCCCTATACGCCACTTGGCGTGACGGGGGGTACTTTACTTTACTTTTTTTATATCATTAATATCATTTCTATTAATTCTATAAGTTTTATCATTTCCAACATTTCTATCATTTTCTATCATTACGTTCCTTTCAACCAATTCTATCATTTCTATCCTTGTATTTTCCATGTCAACATTATCTCACCCTCCATCCGTTGCCATCCTCTTCTTGCACTCAAATCCTCCTCCACCCTTATCAACATCCTCCATCTGTCCTCGCCGACATTCCTTCTAAATCCCTCCATCAACTCGCCCTTATCTACACTATCTCACACTCCCTCTCCCATCCCCGATCTAGCAAATGTTCAAATGCCAGCCATGCCCCCCCCCCCCCGCTCAACATTTCACGACAACACCCATGTTTAACAAACTGACAGCATCCTGGATATTTTCTAATTGAATTCAGCGCCATCTTGTTGCGAGCACGGATTAATGAATTCAACGAGGACAGAACGAGAGAAACAAGTCTTACGTCGACCCTGGCTACGCAATTGTCGTTGCAAGAGTTTCGAGATCTCTGATTTTCGCCATCTTGGACACGTGCTAATCTATTTAGTTGACCACAGGCAGAAATGTGTCCCAAATAAAGGTCTGGGTTACAAGTTTGTAGAATTAAAAAAAAAAAACATACACACGCTGATTCAGAAGAGTATTTGACAATAGGAACAGATCCGAACTACTTGTTACCCATCATCATCATCGAGTGCCGTCTTTGCATCGACGGTTGGCTACCATGGAGCGCCATTCCCCACTGTCTCTTGCTTTGATAGTGCAGGTTGTCATAGTCGGACTTGTCCATCTTTTGATGTTACTCGTCCATGTTAGTCTTCGTCTTCATTTGCCTCTTTTACCTTGTGTTTTCCCTTCCAAGTTTACATTTAGTAGGCTATTTGTCTTTTAACATGCCCCAAAAATATCATTTGTCCTATTTTCATTCTGTTTAGTAGTTCTTTTTGTTTTTTTGTGTTCATTTTCAGTTGTTGGTACTACCTGAATTCATTTGCACTGGGGAGGGACTTTTAGTACATAGCACTCAAGGAGTGTCTAGTACACATAGCACTCAAGGAGTGTCTAGTGCACATAGCACTCAAGAAGTGTCTAGTACACATAGCACTCAAGAAGTGTCTAGTACACATAGCACTCAAGAAGTGTCTAGTACACATAGCACTCAAGAAGTGTCTAGTACACATAGCACTCAAGAAGTGTCTAGTACACATTGCACTCAGGAATGGTTCAGAATATATACCCTGAACCATAACGGAAGTTGTGATGCTCTGAAATAGACATTTATTTACCACAGAAATGAAATGTTTTGTGTTCTCTGAAATAGACATTTATTTACTACAGAAATGAAATGTTTTGTGTTCTCTGAAATAGACATTTATTTACTACAGAAATGAAATGTTTTGTGTTCTCTGAAATAGACATTTATTTAGCACAGAAATGAAATGTTTCGTGTTCCTAAAGAAGATCACAAAACGAGTTTATGCCAAGACAGGTAGTCTCTCTGGAATCTCGCAACTGTAAGCGAAAATGCTAATCCGTTGATTGTTTCCTGTCATGCGCAGTTGGCCTTTCCTCGGTCATGCGCAGTTGGCCTTCATTTAAAGTGATGTTTTGCTATCCCAGGAATTTGAATTTCTGATTAAATTTAGATATTCCGCAGCAATCTCATTTAAATTTATTTTAACTGCTTCCTGCAGCACGGCACTAAGGTTTGGTCTGCAGAAGTCTGGAAACGTTCTCAAAAGTAACTTTAACTCCTTTCGTACGTTTCAACGCAGCGTGAGTCACTCTCAGTTTGATTAGTGTGAACCGCCATCAAACCATATTCTTTTAACATATCTTGTATTACCTTGGTATTTGTGACATCTAATACTTTGTTTAATTATCTGAAAATTCACATATAATATGTTAAGTGTTATGTCAACATAAACGTGTGGATCGCTATTGAAAACCATGACAGATTTTGTCTGTGAAATCTCTACCGCTGAATTGATAAAAACGTTCAGTACCGAGTTAGCGAGAAATACCTCAGCGGATTTGATGGTCTGCGATAGAAGCTTGGAAGTTGACAAACGACTTTACAACTGAAGCTTGGAAGTTGACAAACGACTTTACAACTGAAGCTTGGAAGTTGACAAACGACTTTACAACTGAAGCTTGGAAGTTTACAAACGACTTTACAACTGAAGCTTGGAAGTTTACAAACGACTTTACAACTGAAGCTTGGAAGTTTACAAACGACTTTACAATAGAAGCTTGGAAGTTGACAAACGACTTTACAATAGAAGCTTGGAAGTTTACAAACGACTTTACAATTGAAGCTTGGAAGTTTACAAACGACTTTACAATTGAAGCTTGGAAGTTTACAAACGACTTTACAACTGAAGCCTGGAAGTTGACAAACGACTTTACAATAGAAGCTTGGAAGTTTACAAACGACTTTACAACTGAAGCTTGGAAGTTTACAAACGACTTGACAACTGAAGCCTGGAAGTTGACAAACGACTTTACAACTGAAGCTTGGAAGTTTACAAACGACTTTACAATAGAAGCTTGGAAGTTTACAAACGACTTTACAATAGAAGCTTGGAAGTTTACAAACGACTTTACAACTGAAGCTTGGAAGTTTACAAACGACTTTACAACTGAAGCTTGGAAGTTTACAAACGACTTTACAACTGAAGCTTGGAAGTTTACAAACGACTTTACAACTGAAGCTTGGAAGTTTACAAACGACTTTACAACTGAAGCTTGGAAGTTTACAAACGACTTTACAACTGAAGCTTGGAAGTTTACAAACGACTTTACAACTGAAGCTTGGAAGTTGACAAACGACTTTACAATAGAAGCTTGGAAGTTGACAAACGACTTTACAATAGAAGCTTGGAAGTTTACAAACGACTTTACAACTGAAGCTTGGAAGTTTACAAACGACTTGACAACTGAAGCTTGGAAGTTTACAAACGACTTTACAACTGAAGCCTGTTGCCGACATCATCTCATCATTACAGCAACACAAACATTAAGCAGCCCGAAGAACATGTGGCACAATACCAGCAAGACAGTAACATTAACATTACTAAGGACATGTATCTTCACGATAGCAACTTATGGCTGTGAATCATGGACATTCTCGCATACAACAAGGAAGGAAATCGATTCATTCGACATAAAAAAAAACTACAGAAAAATCATTAAGTTACCTTGGATAATGAAAAAGACAGGACATTTTAAAAGAACAGGTTTATAAACACCATTCTACAGAGAAAATTAAAATACTTTGACCATGTCAACAGACACAGCAGACTGCAAAGAACAATAAAGGATTGCGTGGTTCCACGACGAGGCATCAGGGGTAGACCAAGAAAAGGTGGTTTCAATATATCCAGGAGACCTCGAACACGACAACAGAAGAAGTGGGAGATCTGACTAGAGTCAGAGATTCTTTCAGACGGGCTTGTGGTGAATGCAACGTTCTGTGGGAGATCTGACTAGAGACAGAGATTCTTTCAGACGCGCTGTGATAAATGTAACGTTCTGTGGGAGATCTGGCTAGAGACAGAGATTCTTTCAGACGGGCTTGTGGTGAATGTAACGTTCTGTGGGAGATCTGGCTAGAGACAGAGATTCTTTCAGACGGGCTTGTGGTGAATGTAACGTTCTGTGGGAGATCTGGCTAGAGACAGAGATTCTTTCAGACGGGCTTGTGGTGAATGTAACGTTCTGTGGGAGATCTGACTAGAGACAGAGATTCTTTCAGACGGGCTGTGGTGAATGTAACGTTCTGTGGGAGATCTGGCTAGAGACAGAGATTCTTTCAGACAGGCTGTGGTGAATGTAACGTTCTGTGGGAGATCTGGCTAGATACAGAGATTCTTTCAGACGGGCTGTGGTGAATGTAACGTTCTGTGGGAGATCTGACTAGAGACAGAGATTCTTACTGACGGGCTGTGGTGAATGTAACGTTCTGTGGGAGATCAGACTAGAGACAGAGATTCTTTCAGACGCGCTGTGATAAATGTAACGTTCTGTGGGAGATCAGACTAGAGACAGAGATTCTTTCAGACGCGCTGTGATAAATGTAACGTTCTGTGCGAGATCTGACTAGAGACAGAGATTCTTTCAGACGCGCTGTGGTGAATGCAACGTTCTGTGCGAGATCTGGCTAGAGACAGAGATTCTTTCAGACGCGCTGTGGTGAATGCAACGTTCTGTGCGAGATCTGGCTAGAGACAGAGATTCTTTCAGACGCGCTGTGGTGAATGCAACGTTCTGTGCGAGATCTGACTAGAGACAGAGATTCTTTCAGACGCGCTGTGATAAATGTAACGTTCTGTGGGAGATCTGACTAGTCTGTGGGAGATCTGACTAGAGACAGAGATTCTTTCAGACGCGCTGTGATAAATGTAACGTTCTGTGGGAGATCTGACTAGAGACAGAGATTCTTTCAGACGCGCTGTGATAAATGTAACGTTCTGTGCGAGATCTGACTAGAGACAGAGATTCTTTCAGACGCGCTGTGATAAATGTAACGTTCTGTGCGAGATCTGACTAGAGACAGAGATTCTTTCAGACGCGCTGTGATAAATGTAACGTTCTGTGCGAGATCTGACTAGAGACAGAGATTCTTTCAGACGCGCTGTGATAAATGTAACGTTCTGTGGGAGATCTGACTAGAGACAGAGATTCTTTCAGACGGGTTGTGGTGAATGTAACGTTCTGTGGGAGATCTGACTAGAGACAGAGATTCTTTCAGACGGGTTGTGGTGAATGTAACGTTCTGTGGGAGATCTGACTAGAGACAGAGATTCTTTCAGACGGGCTGTGGTGAATGTAATGTTCTGCGAAGGACATGAGACGTGCTGATGACGGAAGTACGTCGGTGTGAGCACTATGGAGTTGTATCATCTACGTTGAAGATTATTTGCCGCAACCGAACCAGTGGTTCTCAAACTTGTGACACGCTTAGCTTCTGTTGCCTTGTGATCTCACACCGGCGGTGCCGTCACGACAGTCATGGTCGTATAAGATGGTAGACTCTGACTCTTGTGTTTATTGTCGGTTATGTTACGTCTTTAGGTGCATAAAAGAAGTTCAGTAACAATAAAGACATCGACAGCGGCAACACTATCCTGGAGAAACGTGTCGCTGAACTAACAAACATGAAGCCGGTGTGGATGATGTCATTTCATGATTACAAGCCAATATCATGATTTCATTTCATGACTACAAGCCACCATCATGAATAAAAGCCATCGAGCAAGCACGCGACAATATCTACGGCGCGACGCCCTTGCCAAAGTTTAGGTGCGCCCAGGGGAGCTGCGGCTCACACTTTTAGAACCTCTAGACTAAACTAGACTGATTTAAGTAGGTCAACATGAACATAATTTATTGTCTACACGTATTTAGTTACTAAAGTACACATCTCTACACGTATTTGATTATTATAGTACTAATGTTTACACGTATTTAGTTATTATAGCTCACATCACACCACGTATTTAGTTATTATAGCACTAGTGTTTACACGTATTGAGTTATTATATCACTAATGTCTACACGTATTGAGTTATTATAGCACTAATGTCTACACGTATTTAGTTATTATAGCACAAATCTTTAGCACGTTTTTAGTTATTATAGCACTAATGTCTACACGTATTGAGTTATTATAGCTCACATCACACCACGTATTTAGTTATTATAGCATTAGTGTCTTCACACGTTTAGTTATTATAGCACTAATGTCTACACGTATTTAGTTATTATAGCACTAATGTCTACACGTATTTAGTTATTATAGCACTAATGTCTACACGTATTTAGTTATTATAGCACTAATGTCTACACGTATTTAGTTATTATAGCACTCTTGTCTACACGTATTTAGTTATTATACCACTAATGTCTACACGTATTTAGTTATTATAACACTAATGTCTACACGTATTTAGTTATTATAGCACTAATGTCTACACGTATTTAGTTATTATAGCACTAATGTCTACACGTATTTAGTTATTATAGCACTAATGTCTACACTTATTTATTTATTATAGCACTAATGTCTACACGTATTTAGTTATTATAGCACTAATGTCTTCACGTATTTAGTTATTATAGCTCACATCACAACACGTATTTAATTATTATAGCACTAATGCCTACACGTATTGAGTTATTATAACACAAATCTTTAGCACGTATTGAGTTATTATAGCACAAATATCTACACGTATTTAGTTACGTATAAGGTGGTTTATAGGGAATATGGTGTTAGTGACCATAAATTTTACAGACCTTCGGCACATGATTTTTGGGGTAATGTGGTCGGTATTACGCCCGTGCCGCTTCACTTTCCCAGAAAAAAATCCGGTACCCATTATAGGCTGGGCGAACTTGGAAACCGTCGGCTGGGATAGAACCCTCCCTCTTGTCCTTTCTAGTCTAGTACACTAACCACTGAGCTATCGCAGCTCCTATTGTAGTAATACTACACTTGTATTAACATTCTACAGTTAATCTACTTACGATCATCTATCTTATTATTAATCAGCTAAAAATAACGCTCTTCATCATTAACCTACTAGATATAAACAACAGTGTTAATCTCTCTGTATTTTTTTAATAGTCACAACGTTATTCTTTTTGTATTGGTTGATCCCAAAGTTAATCTTTTCTTTGTATCTTATATCAGAGCTATTGTTGTCTTTACTGGAATAAAAAAAAAAAAGTAAAGTACCCCCGTCACGCCAAGTGTGTGCGTATAGGGAATATTGTGTGGGTGACCATACATTTTACAGACCTTCAGCACATGATTTTTGGGGTAATGTGGTCGGTATTACGCCCGTGCCGCTTTACTTTCCCTGAAAAAAAATCCGGTACCCATTAAAGGCTGGCGTGAACCGGAAGCCGTCAGTTGGGGGTCAAACCCAACCTCTTGTCCTTTGTAGTCCAGTTCACTAACCACTGAGCTATCGCAGCTCCCATTTACTGGAATAGTCCAGCTTTAATCTACAAGAATTAACATATGGCTCTGATATCCAGTAATGTATTCCTCAGATTCTAGTGTAATTCTATTTGTCTATTGTCAGTGGTACCTGTTCTTGTAATCCCAAGAATGCGCGTCTGCTCATGGTATTTTTTACAACAGCAGGGCTATATTGTTTATCAAATCTCTGAGCTGTTATAGCTGTTTGTTGACAAGAACTTTTGCGTCCGCTAGCTCTCTGTCTAGGCGTCCCAGAATCGGGACAGGAAGCGACGGGGCAGAGAGTAGGAGACAAAGACGCCATTATGTCGGAAGTCAAAGTCGGCCATTAAAGTCATTGGGCGGACATGATTCTAGGGGACTTAAGCAAATATCCTTTCTATGAGAGTGCTCGCTCTTTTGTCTTAAATTAGTTCCAGTGTTTTCTCTCAGAGAATTTCTGGCTGTATCCATCATTACTCCCATCATTCGAAGGAGAGACGTGAACTCGTGGTTGTAGAAGTCATGTGACTTGTCATATCCCACTATAGTTTTGCTAACTCTCGTGGTTGTTGAAGTCATGTGACTTGTCACATCCGACTATAGATTTGCTAACTCTCGTGGTTGTCGAAGTCATGTGACTTGTCACATCCGACTATAGATTTGCTAACTCTCGTGGTTGTCGAAGTCATGTGACTTGTCATATCCGACTATAGATTTGCTAACTCTCGTGGACAGAGAAGTCATGTGACTTGTCACATCCGACTATAGATTTGCTAACTCTCGCGGACAGAGAAGTCATGTGACTTGTCATATCCGACTATAGATTTGCTAACTCTCGTGGACAGAGAAGTCATGTGACTTGTCATATCCGACTATAGTTTTGCTAACTCTCGTGGTTGTCGAAGTCATGTGACTTGTCATATCCGACTATAGATTTGCTAACTCTCGCGGACAGAGAAGTCATGTGACTTGTCATATCCGACTATAGTTTTGCTAACTCTCGTGGTTGTCGAAGTCATGTGACTTGTCACATCCGACTATAGATTTGCTAACTCTCGCGGACAGAGAAGTCATGTGACTTGTCATATCCGACTATAGTTTTGCTAACTCTCATGGTTGTCGAAGTCATGTGACTTGTCACATCCGACTATAGATTTGCTAACTCTCGTGGTTGTCGAAGTCATGTGACTTGTCACATCCGACTATAGATTTGTTAACTCTCGTGGTTGTCGAAGTCATGTGACTTGTCACATCCGACTATAGATTTGCTAACTCTCGTGGTTGTCGAAGTCATGTGACTTGTCATATCCGACTATAGATTTGCTAACTCTCGCGGACAGAGAAGTCATGTGACTTGTCATATCCGACTATAGTTTTGCTAACTCTCGTGGTTGTCGAAGTCATGTGACATGTCATATCCGACTATAGTTTTGCTAACTCTCGTGGTTGCCGAAGTCATGTGACTTGTCATATCCGACTATAGATTTGCTAACTCTCGCGGACAGAGAAGTCATGTGACTTGTCATATCCGACTATAGTTTTGCTAACTCTCGTGGTTGTCGAAGTCATGTGACTTGTCACATCCGACTATAGATTTGCTAACTCTCGCGGACAGAGAAGTCATGTGACTTGTCATATCCGACTATAGATTTGCTAACTCTCGCGGACAGAATACAAAACCCACCAACTAGAGTGACGTGTTAAAAAATAGGAGATGACGTCACTCTACCCAAAGTCTGCACTTTTCGCAAATTTGAAAACGTCACTCTAGTTGGTCGTTTTTCGTGAATTCCTTCTCAGCCCGCAGGTCTAAGTAAATCTGTAGTTTAGTGGGCCTTTTCCTCATCTTGTGGGCCTCTAATGACGTGGAGAGACGTCAGCCGTCTATAGCTCCTATAGTTATTAACGTCATGCTTGTTGATGAGTTTTCCCATTTTATTTTCTGCCCGTGGACCATTGTAAATCCATAGATGGCTATTGGTTGACAGTCTTTGATGATAGCACAGCTAGCTAGCCAGTCCGCGCGTTTATTTCCCCAGACTCCGGTATGTCCAAGAACGTGATACTACAATGGAACAAATTTAATGGAAGACAAAGAAAACAGTTAACTCTTTCATCTCTTTCGGAACCTAAAAGTCCCGCTTCATATTTGCTACATTATCTCAGTTAATAAGCGTTGCTTTATGGTGGGACTTATAGGACCAGCAGACTATATCACTGGAAATCACCAACAGGTGGCGTTGGCAGCGTGACCTCCGGAATAGGTCATTTATTTCTGTTTTCAAATTGTCGAGCAGGCTTGTTTGTAGTCGTTATATATTTATATAGAATATATAAGATAATAAAGGCCTGTCAGGACTTGTGAGTCCCATCTCATACGAAACAAACATGTTTTATTATAATTATTTGGTTATTTGGTTATGGAAGGTCCCGGTATCACTGCAAACGAATTAAAATCCATAATTGCTCAACCGCCCGTGCCAGCGGAATCATCCGAATTAATATCTCATCTCCCAAACAAAGAAAGGTAACTGTAGTCCCCATCGTTGCAGTCTCAGCACACGCCAAAAGACATAAGGCGAAACCGCGCAGAAAGTGAACACAGCCAACTGTTCCCTGTCTAACGATATCATCATTCATCGTAAACAATTGGAATATCGAAACATGATCAACACGGATGAGGCACACAGCTCACGGTGTGCACAGAGCACTTAACTCAGTAGCTCCTTATTATAATCGTTACCAGATAATGGTGGCTGTGTTATTGTCAGGGGCCACTACTTTGATTGAACCAAATAAAATAGTTTTAAAATCACAACAGAAAAAAACAAAGACTGAGGGCTAAAAGGTTCTTGATGATGGTTTGAAAGAACTAACGATAAGATAGAAGAATGAACTTCAGTTAGAGGAAGACGGGTGAAATAATATAGATAAATATAAAGACATAAAAATATACAGACTGTCGTACCAGTAGCTGGGAAAACATGTCAAGAGAAACAGACTGAAGTGGTCTAATGGCAGCACAAAGTAGTCAGGAGAGTCAATCACGTGGTGACCCATCATGGCAGATGGTGGTCGGTAATAAACGATAAGTTGAAATTGACGATCTCAAAGTGAGACAGGCCGCAGCCGACTCAAAACGAGGGCAGGGGAAGAAACGGTAGCCTCTCACATGAAGCACAAACAGGCAGTCAATCACGGGCACACTTCCAGACTGACAAGATCATCCCCAACTTTCATGAGAAGAAGGAAATAATAAAGCCCTCGCCATGGTCTCGTTTGTGACGTTAGCAGAAAAATATGTTAATGTCTTTGTGAGACATCACATTATATGGAGAATATGCTCAGCACTACGCCAACGCTGTGATTCGTTACTGTTTAATTAAATCTTCTGTACTCGTTTAAATCTGGGGGACTGTGTGGTTTAGAGCTAAAACTAAGGCAGCTGGAAAAGAAGTTCCCTGGTTCGAATCCTGTAATAGACGTGGAAATTGTTCACTTCGAATACTACAATAGACGGTGGAAATTGTTCACTTCTAATCCTGAAATAGACGGTGGAAATATTCACTTCGAATCGCAATAGACGGTGGAAATTGTTCACTTCTAATCCTGCAATAGACGGTGGAAATTATTCACTTCGAACCCGCCGTGGTTTTCTTTGCGTAGCTTTACTCAACGCGGACTCTGGGTAGTAATTTTCGATGCCTAGTCCTCTCTGGATAGTAATTTTCGATGTCCAGTCCTCTCTGGGTACTGAACCTCGATGTCTAGTTCTCTCTGGGTACTGAACTTCGATGTCTAGTTCTCTCTGGGTACTGAGCTTCGATGTCTAGTTCTCTCCGGGTACTGAGCTTCGATGTCTAGTCCTCTCTGGGTACTGAGCTTCGATGTCTAGTCCTCTCTGGGTACTGAGCTTCGATGTCTAGTCCTCTCTGGGTACTGAGCTTCGATGTCTAGTCCTCTCTGGGTACTGAGCTTCGATGTCTAGTCCTTTCTGTATAGAGAGATTCGATGTCTAGCCTTGCTGGGTAGTGAGATTAGATATGTAGCCCTCTCAGGGCTGTAAGAATCGATGTCTAGCCCTCTCAGGGCTGTGAGAATCGATCCTGTGAGAATCAATGTCTAGCCCTCTCAGGGCTGTGAGAATCAATGTCTAGCCCTCTCAGGGCTGTAAGAATCGATGTCTAGCCCTCTCAGGGTTGTGAGAATCAAAGTCTAGCCCTCTCAGGGCTGTGAGAATCAATGTCTAGCCCTCTCAGGGCTGTGAGAATCGATGTCTAGCCCTCTCAGGGTGTAAGAAATCGATGTCTAGCCCTCTCAGGGCTGTGAGAATCGATGTCTAGCCCTCTCAGGGCTGTAAGAATCAATGTCTAGCCCTCTCAGGGCTGTGAGAATCAATGTCTAGCCCTCTCAGGGCTGTAAGAATCAATGTCTAGCCCTCTCAGGGCTGTAAGAATCGATGTCTAGCCCTCTCAGGGCTGTGAGAATCAATGTCTAGCCCTCTCAGGGCTGTAAGAATCGATGTCTAGCCCTCTCAGGGCTGTGAGAATCAATGTCTAGCTCTCTCAATGTTATGAAATCCAAAGTCTAGCCCTCTCAGGGCTGTGAGAATCAATGTCTAGCTCTCTCAATGTTATGAAATCCAATGTCTAGCTCTCTCAGGTCTGTAAGAATCAATGTCTAGCCCTCTCAGGGCTGTAAGAATCGATGTCTAGCCCTCTCAGGGCTGTAAGAATCAATGTCTAGCCCTCTCAGGGCTGTAAGAATCAATGTCTAGCCCTCTCAGGGCTGTAAGAATCAATGTCTATCCCTCTCAGGGCTGTAAGAATCAATGTCTATCCCTCTCAGGCTGTAAGAATCAATGTCTAGCCCTCTCAGGGCTGTAGAATCAATGTCTAGCCCTCTCAGGGCTGTAAGAATCAATGTCTATCCCTCTCAGGGCTGTAAGAATCAATATCTATCCCTCTCAGGGCTGTAAGAATCAATGTCTAGCTCTCTCAGGGCTGTGAGAATCAATGTCTAGCTCTCTCATTGTTATGAAATCCAATGTCTAGCTCTCTCAATGTTATGAAATCCAATGTCTAGCTCTCTCAGGGCTGTGAGAATCAATGTCTAGCTCTCTCATTGTTATGAAATCCAATGTCTAGCTCTCTCAGGGCTGTGAGAATCAATGTCTAGCTCTCTCATTGTTATGAAATCCAATGTCTAGCTCTCTCAATGTTATGAAATCCAATGTCTAGCTCTCTCAATGTTATGAAATCCAATGTCTAGCTCTCTCGAAAAACGGCAAAAAGACACGAGGTCTCGTGTGCACCAGCGCACGTTAAAGAAAGCTTGGCAGTTAAAAGTCAACAAAAGTAGGCCACAATCACATCCTAGACCTTTCACAGGGTAAACATTGTGAGGCAAATCTATGTCGAAGACGGATGTGCCGGGTCTAGAGGCATCGCGGGCTGTAAACTAGCGATGCAACGTGTTAACGCCCACTTAGCGTAAGAAGATTTGAAAACTGAGGTAAAGCTGGTGGAGAGCTGAGGTAAAGCTGGTGAAAAGCTGAGGTAAGGCTGGTGAAAAGCTGAGGTAAAGCTGGTGGAGAGCTGAGGTAAAGCTGGTGGAGAGCTGAGGTAAAGCTGGTGAAAAGCTGAGGTAAAGCTGGTGGAAAGCTGAGGTAAGGCTGGTGGAAAGCTGAGGTAAAGCTGGTGGAGAGCTGAGGTAAAGCTGGTGGAGAGCTGAGGTAAAGCTGGTGGAAAGCTGAGGTAAAGCTGGTGGACAGCTGAGTTAAAGCTGGTGGACAGCTGAGTTAAAGCTGGTGGAAAGCTAAGATAAAGCTGGTTGATAGGTGAGTTAAAGCTGGTGGATAGGTGAGTTAAAGCTGGTGGATAGGTGAGTTAAAGCTGGTGGAAAGCTGAGTTAAAGCTGGTGTGAAGATGATATAAAGATGATGCAATGATCATGTGAATCTGATATGAAGATAATGTAAAGCTAGTGTATAGATGATGTAAAGGTGAAGAAATGTTTGTGTAAAGATGCTGTAAAGCTGGTGTAAAGATGACGTAAAGTTGGTGTAAAGATGACGTAAAGCCGGTGTAAAGATGACGTAAAGTTGGTGTAAAGATGACGTAAAGCTGGTGTAAAGATGACGTAAAGTTGGTGTAAAGATGACGTAAAGCCGGTGTAAAGATGACGTAAAGTTGGTGTAAAGATGACGTAAAGCTGGTGTAAAGATGACGTAAAGCTGGTGAACCCAGAAACTGGTTAGTCCTTGAAATAAACTCGACCCCTCTTGTCCACAGAAAACCAGTAACGACCCGCTGATCTACCGCGGCTTCGTCGCCACAGTAGCCAGAGTTGAATGGCGCTCTGTGATAACAAACTCACGACGGAGACGGCACACTACCACCAAGTGTAGTTTCTTCACAACAACATCATTCAGCAGATGTCAGATGTCATTTGAATGCTGTCAATGTCAGTTCAACACGATTGTTGTCATGTTTATCATCATGTGTAGACTCGAAGCAGAGATTACGTTCGCCACTATCACATCGCAAGGAGCGATAAGTGGACGCTTCTCTATCCGTTTAGCATCACTTGGCTACGCCTACCTGTCGCCAGTTCTACAACACGATATCTCCAGATGTCGCGGTTCACCTCTCCTCGCGACTTTTTCCTTTAAGTTTCCAAAAGCCTGGATGGGACGCCACCCACATGAAAGTTAATCCCGACCAGAGACATCATTCTAGCCCTCCGAGTAACGCGGGAGTCTCGTGTTTTAGACCGGTATTAGTCCTTGTCGGCCCAGGGCGGGTAGCTGGACGTAATCATACCCACTGTTTCAGTGTCGTGTCTTTATTTGCCAGCTTGGCTTAGATTATATTAATTAGTTCGTGTAGGGGCTTGGTGGTCTACAGATACGACGTCGACCTTAGCACAGGAAGGACCCGCGTTCAAAACTCTCCAGAAGTAGTTTAAATGTTTTCAAAAAGAGGAAAAGTTAATATTTCTTTTTAATGACTTTACCTTTTCCTGATCTCCTTGGTAGTGAGATCCGATGTCTAGCCCTCTCGGACAACGGCTATAATCGGGAGGCCCCGTGTTAATTTGCGCACGTTAAAGAATCCTTATCAGTTAAAATACTTAATCGGGGGTGAAATAAATACTCGGACCCGAACGCCTCTCAGAGACTGCACTGGACAAGCGGCCTTTTTCCTCAGATTTCAACATTTGTTTTCCTTTCTTACTATCCATTACAGGTGATCAAATTCCTCTTTGTAGTTTTAAAAAAGACAAGAAAGATAGATAGATAGATAGATAGATAGATAGATAGATAGATAGATAGATAGATAGATAGATAGATAGATAGATAGATAGATAGATAGATAGAGAGACAGACAGACAGACAGACATATATATATATATATATATATATATATATATATATATATATATATATATATATGTGTATAGAGAGAGAGACAGAGAGAGAGAGAGAGAGAGAGAGAGAGAGAGAGAGAGAGAGAGAGAGAGAGAGAGAAGCAACATCATCGTTAAGAAACTCGTCAATGACACAGGAAGTTGTGGGATGGGAAACAAGAGTTGCAGGATCTCGAGACCGGAAACGGAAGCAAAACCTTTGAGTCGTGCATCCTAGTTTCGTTTTCGTGCAGGTAAAGGGAGGTAATGTTTATACTGCCAGAACAACTGTCTAGCTGTGCCACTTCAGGTAGTCCCCGTGTGATAAGTTGGTCTGTGTATTCATGAGCCGCCTCATCACACTCAACACGCACGTGCTTCCGCGCGTGATTGCATAGATAATAAAGAAGGAAATACAAGGAAGTGTTTAGTCGTTATGTGGGCTCTATAACCTTGAAGGTGGGGTCGGCATCGGAGACATTAGAAGTAGGGGCCAGACAGTGGATGCGGTGAGAGTAGACCCATAGCTGACTGTTGGTAGCAGGATAGATCAAAACATATATGTAGTGATAAAGACTCTAGTAATAGACTGATGGACTCCAGTAATGGATTCACAGACTCTAGCAATAGACTCACAGACTCTAGCAATAGACTCACAGACTCTAGTAATAGACTCACAGACTATAGTAATAGACTCACAGACTCTAGTAATAGACTCACAGACTCTTGTAATAGACACACAGACTATAGTAATAGACTCACAGACTCTAGTAATAGACTCACAGACTCTAGTAATAGACTCACAGACTCTTGTAATAGACTCACAGACTCTTGTAATAGACTCACAGACTCTTGTAATAGACACACATACTCTAGTAATAGACTCACAGACTCTAGTAATAGACTCACAGACTCTTGTAATAGACACACATACTCTAGTAATAGACTCACAGACTCTAGTAATAGACTCACAGACTCTTGTAATAGACTCACAGACTCTTGTAATAGACACACATACTCTAGTAATAGACACACAGACTCTATTAATAGACTCACAGACTCTAGTAATAGACTCACAGACTCTAGTAATAGACACACAGACTATAGTAATAGACTCACAGACTATAGTAATAGACACACAGACTATAGTAATAGACACACAGACTATAGTAATAGACTCACAGACTATAGTAATAGACTCACAGACTATAGTAATAGACACACAGACTATAGTAATAGACACACAGACTATAGTAATAGACACACAGACTATAGTAATAGACACACAGACTATAGTAATAGACACACAGACTATAGTAATAGACTCACAGACTCTAGTAATAGACTCACAGACTCTAGTAATAGACTCACAGACTCTAGTAATAGATTCACAGACTATATTAATAGACGCACAGACTCTAGTAATAGACACACAGACTATAGTAATAGACTCACAGACTATAGTAATAGACTCACATACTATAGTAAAAGACACACAGACTCTAGTAATAGACACACAGACTATAGTAATAGACACACAGACTATAGTAATAGACTCACAGACTATATTAATAGACACACAGACTCTAGTAATAGACTCGCAGACTATAGTAATAGACACACAGACTATAGTAATAGACACACAGACTCTAGTAATAGACTCACAGACTCTAGTAATAGACACACAGACTCTAGTAATAGACACACAGACTCTAGTAATAGACACACCGACTATAGTAATAGACTCACAGACTCTAGTAATAGACTCACAGACTCTAGTAATAGACACACAGACTATAGTAATAGACACACAGACTCTAGTAATAGACACACAGATTCTAGTAATAGACTCACAGACTCTAGTAATAGACTCACAGACTATAGTAATAGACTCACAGACTATAGTAATAGACTCACAGACTATAGTAATAGACTCACAGACTCTAGTAATAGACTCACAGACTATAGTAATGGACTCACAGACTCTAGTAATAGACTCACAGACTATAGTAATAGACTCACAGACTCTAGTAATAGACACACAGACTATAATAATCGACACACAGACTCTAGTAATAGACACACAGACTCTAGTAATAGACACACAGACTCTAGTAATAGACTCACAGATTCTAATAATAGACTCACAGACTCTAGTAATAGACTCACAGACTCTAGTAATAGACTCACAGACTCTAGTAATAGACTCACAGACTATAGTAATAGACTCACAGACTCTAGTAATAGACTCACAGACTCTAGTAATAGACTCACAGACTCTAGTAATAGACACACAGACTCTAGTAATAGACTCACAGACTCTAGTAATAGACTCAAAGACTATAGTAATAGACTCACAGACTCTAGTAATAGACGTACAGACTATAGCAATAGACACACAGACTATAGTAATAGACTCACAGACTCTAGTAATAAACACACAGACTCTAGTAATAGACACACAGACTCTAGTAATAGACACACAGACTATAGTAATAGACACACAGACTCTAGTAATAGACACACAGACTCTAGTAATAGACTCACAGATTCTAGTAATAGACACACAGACTGTAGTAATAGACTCACAGACTTTAGTAATAGACTCACAGACTATAGTAATAGACTCACAGACTATAGTAATAGACCCACAGACTATAGTAATAGACACACAGACTGTAGTAATGGACACACAGACTATAGTAATAAACTCACAGACTCTATTAATAGACTCACAGACTATAGTAATAGACTCACAGACTCTAGTAATAGACTCACATACTATAGTAATAGACTCACAGACTATAGTAATAGACTCAAATATAATTTAGAAGGTATGTAGTCTATGTGAAAATAGAAGGTATGTAGTCTATGTGAAGATAGAAGGTATGTAGTCTATGCGAAGATAGAAGGTATGTAGTCCATGTGAAGATAGAAGGTATGTATTCTATGTGGAGATAGAAGGTATGTAGTCTATGTGAAGATAGAAGGTATGTAGTCTATGTGAAGATAGAAGGTATGTGTTGTGTATGTGAAGATAGAAGGTATGTGGTCTATGTGAAGATAGAAGATATGCAGTCTATGTGAAGATAGAAGATATGCAGTCTATGTGAAGATAGAAGATATGTAGTCTATGTGAAGAGATAAAGTATGTAGTCTATGTGAAGATAGAAGATATGTAGTCTATGTGAAGATAGAAGGTAAGTAGTCTATGTGAAGATAGAAGATATGTAGTCTATGTGAAGATACAAGATATGTGGTCTATGTGAAGATAGATGGTATGTGATCGATGTGAAGATAGAAGATATGTGGTCTATGTCAAGATACAAGATATGTGGTCTATGTAAAGATAGAAGGTAAGTAGTCTATGTGAAGATACATGATATGTAGTCTATGTGAAGATAGAAGATATGTAGTCTATGTGAAGATAGAAGATATGCAGTCTATGTGAAGATAGAAGATATGCAGTCTATGTGAAGATAGAAGGTATGTAGTCTATGTGAAGATAGAAGGTAAGTAGTCTATGTGAAGATAGAAGATATGTAGTCTATGTGAAGATAGAAGATATGTAGTCTATGTGAAGATAGAAGATATGTGGTCTATGTGAAGATAGAAGATATGTGGTCTATGTGAAGATAGAAGGTATGTAGTCTATGTGATGATAGAAGATATGTGATCTATGTGAAGATAGAAGATATGTAGTCTATGTGAAGATAGAAGATATGTAGTTTATGTGAAAATAGAAGATATGTAGCAATGTGAAGATAGAAGGTATGTAGCAATGTGAAGATACAAAGATTCTTTCAGTAGGGTTGTGGTGAATGTAACGTTCTGTGGGAGATCGGACTAGAGACAGAGATTCTTTAAGACGGGTTGTAGTGAATGTAACGCTTGTTCTTTAGGAGATCTGGCTAGAGACATACATTTTTTAGACAGGTTGTGGTGAATGTAACGTTCTGTGGGAGATCAGACGGGTTGTGGTGAATGTAACGTTCTGTGGGAGATCGGACTAGAGACAGAGATTCTTTAAGACGGGTTGTAGTGAATGTAACGCTTGTTCTTTAGGAGATCTTGCTAGAGACATACATTTTTTAGACAGGTTGTGGTGAATGTAACGTTCTGTGGGAGATCAGACGGGTTGTGGTGAATGTAACGTTCTGTGGGAGATCAGACGGTTGTGGTGAATGTAACGTTCTGTGGGAGATCAGACGGGTTGTGGTGAATATAACGTTCTGTGGGAGATCATACGGGTTGTGGTGAATGCTACGTTCTGTGGGAGATCAGACGGGTTGTAGTTAATATAACGTTCTGTGGGAGATCAGACGGGTTGTAGTTAATATAACGTTCTGTGGGAGATCAGACGGGTTTTGGTGAATGCAACGTTCTGTGGGAGATCAGGCGGGTTGTAGTTAATATAACGTTCTGTGGGAGATCAGACGGGTTTTGGTGAATGCAACGTTCTGTGGGAGATCAGACGGGTTGTAGTTAATATAACGTTCTCTGGGAGATCAGACGAGTTGTGGTGAATGCAACGTTTTGTGGGAGATCAGACGGGTTGTGGTGAATGCAACGTTCTGTGGGAGATCAGACAGGTTGTGGTGAATGCAACGTTCTGTGGGAGATCAGACGGGTTGTGGTGAATGCAACGTTCTGTGGGAGATCAGACGGGTTGTAGTTAATATAACGTTCTCTGGGAGATCAGACGAGTTGTGGTGAATGCAACGTTTTGTGGGAGATCAGACGGGTTGTGGTGCATGCAACGTTCTGTGGGAGATCAGACAGGTTGTGGTGAATGCAACGTTCTGTGGGAGATCAGACGGGTTGTGGTGAATGCAACGTTCTGTGGGAGATCATGCGGTTTGTGGTGAATGCAACGTTCTGTGGGATATCAGACGGGTTGTGGTGAATGCTACGTTCTGTGGGAGATCAGACGGGTTTTGGTGAATGCAACGTTCTGTAGGAGATCAGGCGGGTTGTAGTTAATATAACGTTTTCTGGGAGATCAGACGAGTTGTGGTGAATGCAACGTTCTGTGGGAGATCAGACGGGTTGTGGTGAATGCAACGTTCTGCAGTGGACATGAGACCTGATTATGGTGATCGTAGCTTTCTGGAATCTAAAAACATATGTCTACTTGCGCACACAGACACTCATACACATAGACATACATCTTGACTTGTTTACACCCACACAGACCTACATCTTGACTTGTTCATACACACACACATACTCACTCAAACCTACATCTTGATTTGTTCATACACACACACACACAGACCTACATCTTGACTTGTTTATACACACACACACATACTAAAATATATATTTACACACTGGCTTTAACACGTTTTCCGAACCAAAACGAGAAAAATATCCGAACGCAAAATGCAAACTGGCAATACATTAATGTTTCTGTGCCAGTTCCCCACACGCGCTGTATTCTGAAACAACAAAAAAAACTTCACAGCAACTTAATGGCGCGAGAGCCACATTATCTGGCGACATATACGGAGCCTACCTTACCGGCCAGGCTCTTCTAATTGTCCCTTTAATTACCGCTTTGGTTCCTTTCTTGAGGAACGTATTTGACTGGGTCGAGCATGCAGGGGCGATTCATTCTTGGGAGATCTATTTACCATTGCAACTTCATTCAATTATTTCATGTGGTAATGAAGGGGAGATCAATTATCGTGCACTCGTACGCAATAACTGATTCATATTACTGGAAAAACATAACAGTAAAATTAATATCGAAACACGAGCAGATGAAGATAACACACGGAACTTTCAAGTCGATGTAAAGATCAATGGAAAGATTATAGAGAAAGTTCCTGGATAAAGCTATTTATAGAATATCATAAGGAGTGACGGAAATGTGCGGCAGAAAAATATAACAATGGGAGTGAGAGAAAGTATTAGTAACAGCATGGAATATGTAATAGATGGGAGTGAGAGAAAGTATTAGTAACAGCATGGAATATGTAATAGATGGGAGTGAGAGAAAGTATTAGTAACAGCATGGAATATGTAATAGATGGGAGTGAGAGAAAGTATTAGTAACAGCATGGAATATGTAATAGATGGGAGTGAGAGAAAGTATTAGTAACAGCATGGAATATGTAATAGATGGGAGTGAGAGAAAGTATTAGTAACAGCATGGAATATGTAATAGATGGGAGTGAGAGAAAGTATTAGTAACAGCATGGAATATGTAATAGATGGGAGTGAGAGAAAGTATTAGTAACAGCATGGAATATGTAATAGATGGGAGTGAGAAAAAGTATTAGTAACAGCATGGAATATGTAATAGATGGGAGTGAGAGAAAGTATTAGTAACAGCATGGCATATGTAATAGATGGGAGTGAGAAAAAGTATTAGTAACAGCATGGAATATGTAATAGATGGGAGTGAGAGAAAGTATTAGTAACAGCATGGCATATGTGATAACATCAAAGAAAATAACACGTGGACTAAATCTGGTATTAATAAAATGTGTTGTTTGTTCAACGTTCTTCTATGGCACAGAAACATGGATACTAAATATAAAACGAGACAAGAAAACTGAATCCCTTGAAAGATGGATTGACAGAAGAATGGGAAGACCTGAGCAGATAGAGAGAACGACAATCAATGATACATGGATGGACATGAAGAATAAACTCTTGAGCTCAGCTCAAACAACACAAGCTCGGACCTTAAAGGGACATACCATGGATCCCAGGTCGTGCTACGGAGTTCGTGCACGTGGGGCAAGATTACCCTTGGATTTTTTTGAAATTTTCTAGTAGGGGTATCGGAGCACCTAAGGGTCCGTCCGGTGTGCAGTGATGATGATCATAACAAAAAATAAACAAATTGGAAGTTGTCTTGTAGGGGAAAATACAAGGTAAACAAGGCAGAAGGGGACAAAGAAAAATGTGGGCTGACAATATCAAGTGATGGAAAGGAGAGACAGCGTGTACCATCAAGACAATGGGTAGTGAGATGACACTCAGTGGTAGCCAACCTTCGATGCGGAGATGAGAGGAACGAATGTAATATTTGATTAAACAAGAACTTTAATGAGAAAAGAAGGCATTGAGAATACAACAAGAGGCAGAATAAATGGATAGAAGGGCACAGGAGAATCAAGAGAAAAAACACATATTGAATAGCTTATCAAAATGGCATAATAAAAGATCACAGACTTAAATTATGATGTTCATGAAGGACCGAGAGATGTGGAGAGAGGTGATCGCCTGCGCCAATCGGCAGGGCACATGATGATGATCCTTTAATTAAAGCAGGCACAGGACAGGCGATGGTCGTTCATAACCACTTTTAGGGACTGAGAATAGGATGGTCATGGATGACGTGACGTGGTCAGCATACGCCATGTCGCTTTACGTTCAGAGAGGATATGAACGCTTTCACTTATTGCCAGCATTAGAGTGAATGGCGCAGTCGTGGCGGTCCCGGGAAAACAAAACTATAAATGAGGCTGTTTGTGAACAGTATCTCCCTGGTCTGTGCGTGCGCGCCAACCGCCGTTAGTTCTGCTACTGAGTGCTTGTTTCAAGAGGGGTTGGGGGGGGGGTAGTCTAGAGGTAGGACATGGGCCCCAGGACAGGAAGGATCAGGGGCTGGCTAGTCTAGAGGTAGGACATGGACCCCAGGACAGTAAGGACTCGGGCTCAAAGCCCACCAGAAACGGTGTCGTGATTTGTCAAAAATAGGAAAAGTTCATCCGTGGTTTCTTGATGACGTTACCTCCCCTGATCTCTTGGGTAGTCAGATCTGATGTCTAACCCTCTCGGATAACGGCAGTAATCAGGTGATCCCTTTGCAGTTAAAATCGAAAAGAGGAAACCATAAATATGGCCGCTTCCCGGGCAACATTTTCAGTACAAAACCTAGCCACACTATGGAACACTGCCACTCAGCAAACTAAAAACTTAGCTATCATGGAAGTGTCTTTCACGTAGGTGTTCTCATGACTATAGCATAAGTCAATACTTGTCTTAATAGGAAAATTACAGATCCACAATATATTTCCGAGCTGTGATCGCAGCTTTATGCTATAGTCATGAAAACACCTACGTGAAAGACACTTCCACGACAGGTAATTTTTTAGTTAGCTAGTTAGTTTGAGTGCCAGTGTTCCTTAGCGTTTGGCTTTTCGTGGAGGCGCTGTGCCGCTGAGTACGGGTTCAATTCTGCTTCGCTACATATACATTGTTCTTTGCTTTTTTTCTGTTGATTATTTGTCATTTTTCCGAGTACTGTAAACATACCTCTTCCTCTGAATTGATTCGCTGATTATCGCCTCGGAAGTTTCCCACTATAATAATATTCATGTATTATTGTTTGTCTCCATACTATGGAACCCAGGCCTTGCTTCGGAGTTGGTGCACGTGAGTCAGGATTCTCCTTTGATTTTCTTGATATTCTCGAAGGGGGAATATCGGAGCACCTATGGGTTATACCGGTGTGCAGTGATGATCATATTAACATACAACCAAAATAAACTTATCTCAGACAAAACTAAACATAAATCTTTCATTCATTTCAAACACTAAAATTATATTCTCACGTCGGAGGTCTCCTTCTCATTTTCTCTGACACCATTCTTGGTGTTTCCACAGAGGTACACACATCTAGCCGCCCCTGGTCTGGCAGGCCCATCCAATGTCATGCTACTGTAAAAAAAAGTAAAGTACCCCCGTCACGCCAAGTGGCGTATAGAGAAATATGGTGTTAGTGACCACAAATTTTACAGACCTTCGGCACATGATTTTTGGGGTAATGTGGTCGGTATTACGCCCGTGAGAATACAAAAAGCAAATGCTGTCACATACCAGCTTTCACCATTGCTAAGATATCCAAACATTTCTATGCCAGCTAAACAACAAATGATAAATAGCAACTTCATACAAACTTTGTGCTATGAAAGTCAAACATGGGCCCTTTCTAAATCACAATTAAGAAAGATCAATACATGTGAGATGGGATGCTTGAGAAAAGTAACAAACAACACAAGAAGAGATAGAATACCAAATGAAACCATAAGAAAAATGGTAGGAACAAAACCCTGCCAAGAATATATAGAACAACAACAACTTAAATGGTTTGGCCGCCTGGTCAGAATGAATCCTTACCAATCACCATCAAGGGCGTTCTTCTCGAGAATGCATGGAAAAAGACCAAGAGGAATGACCCAGAAGAAGATGGATAGATGCAGTGACAGAGACATGTAACAACAGAGGAAAATCACTAATTCAGACAGTTCGAGCAGCACAAGAACGACAAATGATATAAACCACGACACCTTTTAGGTATCAGTGAAAAGAGAAAAGAGGAAGAAGATGAGGAAGATTACGCCCGTGCCGCTTTACCTTCCCAGAAAAAAAATCCGGTACCCATTAAAGGTTGGGTGAACCTGGAAGCCGTCGGTTGGGATCGAACCCTACCTCTTGTCCTTTGTAGTCTAGTTCACTAACCAGTGAGCTATCGCAGCTCCCCATGCTACTGTAATGCCTCATTAAAGTCGTTACTTTCAACTCCCATAGCTACACCATATAATCTCGGCAAATAAGGAATAATGTTCTACTCTCCACAGTATTTCTTGCAGGGTTCATTTTGCTGCAAGTATTTTATTTTATGTATTTCTAAAAACGAGGTCCAGGCATGTTTCCTTCCCACGTTTTTATTGAAACCTTTCACAGAGTTATCTCTAATACCCAGATTATAAATGTGACATCTCTCAGTCTCATATTGTTGCGTTTCTCTGACCCCTTGATCCAGAGATAAAACACAACAGACACACAACTATGTGAACCTCTGCAGGAATGACAAAAAAAAAAAACGAAACAAAAAAAAAAAAAAAAACAACAGTACAAATTATAAAAGAAATAACAATGTATATGTAGACGTTTCTTTAGGCGAACGACAGACTGAGGGACGGACGGACGGACAGACAGACAGATAAGACAGACAGACAGATAAGACAGACAGACAGACGGACGGGCTGACGGACGGACGGACGGACGGACGGACGGACGGACAGACAGATAAGACAGACAGACAGACGGACGGACGGACGGACAGACAGATAAGACAGACAGACAGACGGACGGACGGACGGACAGACAGATAAGACAGACAGACAGACAGACGGACGGACGGACGGACGGACAGACAGATAAGACAGACAGACAGACAGATAAGACAGACAGACAGGTAAGACAGACAGACAGACAGGCACATAGATAGACAGGCAGACAGATAGATAGATAGATAGATAGATAGATAGATAGATAGATAGATAGATAGATAGATAGATAGATAGATAGATAGATAGATAGATAGATAGATAGATAGATAGATAGATAGATAGATAGATAGATAGATAGATAGATAGATAGATAGATAGATAGATAGATAGATAGATAGATAGATAGATAGATAGATAGATAGATAGATAGATAGATAGATAGATAGATAGATAGATAGATCAAGAACAACGATTTCCAATTATTTACACAATAAACCGTCAATATAAAGAGGACAAATGAATCATAATATAAAGCACGCGAAATAAACCATTAATATAAAGAGGATACAATAAACCCTGATATAAACCTGGCGCAATTAATTATGATTATAAAGAGCTCGATTAAAGTGAATAGCTCCGACTTCAAAGGTACTCATATTTTTTCCGTCCATGAATAATTGACGTTTCAAGCCGGGCCCCGCAGCTGAGACCAGGGGTGGTTGCCGCAGAGAGAAATCAATATATATCCCAACCGGTATATGAACCCACAACCTCTCTGTCTCGATGCCTTGCCTCGAGACCAACTAGTCCCCCTACAGAAGTATAGTAATTAATAAGTATAGTAGCACAACGTATAGTCTGAAGAGAGTACTTACATTCGTAGTTGACTAATCTGTAGTCCAATATAGGCACTTCTATTCTCTCTGTAGTCCCATCAGATTGCCAACTTTCCCCTATAGACTGGTACGTCCATCCTTGCCCCCTGATTGGTCGAATTGGCAGCGTTGCTATAGCAACAAGTGTAAACACCAAGACAGCGTATTCCATACCTCGGACGTGGAAGTTAGCATCACCGGAACTGACGACACGGTGGTAGAAATAGTTGCATTGTCATATTTACACAAACTATCACTTTATATTCACAATTCTACCGTAAATCTATCTCATTGTCTTATTAATTGCATTAGTGTACATTTTTCGTTCACAAGTAGCTAAATTTATCTGGCTAAACAAAATATTACGATTTTATTTTCTTTATTTAACGTCTGCATAATTTCACAACTGGCGCCCTCTTGTAGCTAAATTTCTATAAGCATGACCTTGGCATTGTTCTGTTAAAATCCAATTGACGTAACTCAGTTTACAAGTCAGGCAGACTTCAGTTGAGCACAGACTTAATGGAAGACTATATGAATATCCCTGTTTAGCCTTTCTGGTTTGTGGTTATTAATGTTTGAGCAGACACTGGGCTGTTGACTCTTGTGTCTGCACTTCTTTCTAAAGTGTTTGTACAGGACGACCATGTTTCATCTGAAATGAGACCAAACAGTTATAATTAATAACGATTGAAAAAAAAAATAATGGAAGTCTTAGAAATATGACAAATAACACCCAACAGCAGTTATTAAAAACATAACAATTCTAGCAACATCCAACAACAAAGATCTTTAAAATATAACAATTCCAGCAACATCCAACAACAGAAATCTTAAAAATATAACAATTCTAGCAACATCCAACAATAGAAATCTTAAAAATATCACAATTCTAGCAACATCAAACAACAGTTGTCTACTGTCTATAGTTATGTTGATGTTCAGTTTCACTTTAGGTAAAAAAAAAAAAAGTAAAGTACCCACGTCACGCCAAGTGGCGTATAGGGAATATGGTGTTAGTGACCCGTCACGTGGCGTATAGGGAATATGGTGTTAGTGACCAAACATTTTACGATCCTTCAGCACATGATTTTTGGGATAATGTGGTCGGTATTACGCCCGTGCCGCTTTACTTTCCCAGAAAAAAATCCGGTACCCATTTAAAGCTGGGTGAACCTGGCTGTAGTCCAGTTCACTAACCACTAAGCTATTGCGGCTCCCTCATTTTCTCTTTAATTTGATTCAATTCATGACTTCTGTTCTGTTGATTTTCATGTTGCAAAATTATAGACGTTTCGGGGACGGGTTTCTTCAGTTTGACAAGATATAAATAAAAACGTGTAGGACGATTAGAGTAGATAGATTCCACACTCATTCTTTCTATCTGGACCGTGGCGCGATGTACCACACGACTCTGACTGAAGCTAAATAGAATCTATTTGTGTAATCGTCCTGCACGTTTTTGTTTAATGTCTTGACCTACCGATGAAGGCTTATGGTGGAAACGTATATCATCGTGTATGTTCATCTTATTGGTGAAGCCGCTTTATGTTAATTTATATTTATTTTGCTTCGGATATATATATATATATATATATATGAGTTTGTGTGTGTGTGTATGTGTGTGTGTGTGTGTGTATGTGTGTGTGTGTGTGTGTGTGTGCCACTCAGAGATGAGATCGGAAATGAAGAACTGAGAAAAAAAGCTAAGAATAATCTCCGCCACAGAGTACATAAAGAAACAACAGATATCATGGTTTGGCCACGTGATAAGGCAGAAAGGTCAAAACACAACACAACGAGCTTTCAATAAACGGTGTGAGAACACCAGACCCAAGGGCCGACCATGAAAAAACTTGGATTGATGGAATTATTAGAAACACTAGGAAACAACACAGCAGGAGAGGTCTACATAAAATCAAAAGGCCACAAATTATATATACCATTGATGCTAAAAGACAAATGAAGAAGGAAAGAAGAAGTTTGTATGTTTGTATGTTTGTATGTTTGTATGTTTGTATGTTTGTATGTATGTTTGTATGTTTGTATGTTTGTATGTTTGTATGATATCGTCAAAGAATTGTCAGTTTTGTAACCAACGACCGCTCATTGTGATAAACAACGACAAGGTGATCACGTGACTTCCGGCAAGACCACACGTCACTATAAATGGCTGACTGTGTTCAACATAAATCTCGGTCCCTACACTCGTCGCTGTACACGCCATGTTTGTTCTCCCTCATTTGACAGTTCGTTAATAAAACAATGCAATTATTGTGAGCATTTCTCTCCCTTTGTTCACCTCGATTGTCTCTCCCCTAACAATGCACAACAAAATAACAACAATAATGGCTGTCGAAGAATAAAACACGCAATTAAACATTTTCTCCAATAGGAGACTCTAAAGAGCTCATTGTTATTCTAACTGGAACATTCCAAGCGCCCATTGCGCCCCCTTCATTTCAAAATTAGGTCAAGCACGCCATCTTTAATTTCCTGCCCACATTAAATTTTTTTTTTTTTTCTACAATTTTTATCCAAATGGATTTTTATCCCCAGCCATTGTTAATACTAAAATGATTTCGATACAGAATTGGTAAAATTGTTAACAAATATAATGACAAAAGTAAATGCCACTGAAAGAATTCGTTTCAGTTAACAAGCAACAAGAGCTGAAAAGATGATTATGAAGTCTTTTATTTTGCATGCACACATTATTTTGAATAAAACGGAGGAACTAGATAGAATGACGAATGTAATGAATAAAAATGGCTTTCTTTTAAGAAGGGGGACCTTAAGTGTGTGTACTCAATGCCAGAAAACAACCATGGACTTGCAAGGTAATCGAAGCCTGCAGTAAAATAGAGCTTGTGTTGCCTGCACTTGACCCAGTTCAATTATTGGTTTGTCTGAGCGAATTTAAGTTGAATTCGCTTTTTGGAATTTAATCGCTGAGAAATCTGGCAATGTTAACAATGATGACCATTTTGGCAGGTAGTAAAAGAAAATAAATCCTTTCAATTTTTAATTGAGGAAAAGCGATAATTGTTTGGGACTTCTCTGTTGGAGAAATCAGCCCATTGAGAGTTGTTTTCTGTTTAGTTCTAGTTTGGCTGTTACCTGAGTTATTCGTTCTCGTTTATTGCTTCTTTATTGTCTGTTGTCCGTTCGAGTCGATGACAGCACGTAGAGCAGATATTGAAGACTCTCAAAGTCTGTCGATCTTTGTTATTATGTGTCAGACTTTGCACAAGACTCGCATTGTATCTCACCACTCGTTCCTGTTGTGGACGAACCTCTAAATCTCGACAAAGTATCTGATGTCTGCTGTTGTTGCCTCTCGCCTCAATGTTCTGTTTAGTTTTTCTCTCTGTCAGCCTCTTTTTCTTTGACCTTCTGATTCACATTTCAGGGTCAGTTTTGAAATTCTCTTTGTTTATTATGAGTCTCAAATAAAATGTGTTAATGCTAATTCATTTGATGTTGATAGTCCTTTACAGTAATTTCAAAATTAATCCTTGCATTACAAACACAGAGATTACGATACAGATTAAGAATTATATTTCAACAGATTATTCTAAAAGTTCTATATACAGTAGAACAAGAACATTCGAAAGATCGATGTTCATCTTTGATAAATGATGTTTTATGTTTCTGTATCACTAGACCAGTACCTATCTATGATGTTTTATGTTTCTGTATCACTAGACCAGTACCTATCTATGATGTTTTATGTTTCTGTATTACTAGACCAGTACCTATCTATGATGTTTTATGTTTCTGTATCACTAGACCAGTACCTATCTATGATGTTTTATGTTTCTGTATCACTAGACCAGTACCTATCTATGACGTTTTATGTTTCTGTATCACTAGACCAGTACCCATCTAAGATGTTTTATGTTTCTGTATCACTAGATCATTACCTATCTAAGATGTTTTATGTTTCTGTATCACTAGACCAGTACCTATCTATGATGTTTTATGTTTCTGTATCACTAGACCAGTACCTATCTAAGATGTTTTATGTTTCTGTATCACTAGACCAGTACCTATCTATGATGTTTTATGTTTCTGTATCACTAGACCAGTACCTATCTATGATGTTTTATATTTCTGTATCACTAGACCAGTACCTATCTAAGATGTTTTATGTTTCTGTATCACTAGACCAGTACCTATCTATGATGTTTTATGTTTCTGTATCACTAGACCAGTACCTATCTATGATGTTTTATATTTCTGTATCACTAGACCAGTACCTATCTAAGATGTTTTATGTTTCTGTATCACTAGACCAGTACCTATCTAAGATGTTTTATGTTTCTGTATCACTAGACCAGTACCTATCTAAGATGTTTTATGTTTCTGTATCACTAGACCAGTACCTATCTAAGATGTTTTATGTTTCTGTATCACTAGACCAGTACCTATCTAAGATGTTTTATGTTTCTGTATCACTAGACCAGTACCTATCTAAGATGTTTTATGTTTCTGTATCACTAGACCAGTACCTATCTAAGATGTTTTATGTTTCTGTATCACTAGACCAGTACCTATCTAAGATGTTTTATGTTTCTGTATCACTAGACCAGTACCTATCTAAGATGTTTTATGTTTCTGTATCACTAGACCAGTACCTATCTAAGATGTTTTATATTTCTGTATCACTAGACCAGTACCTATCTAAGATGTTTTATGTTTCTGTATCACTAGACCAGTACCTATCTAAGATGTTTTATGTTTCTGTATCACTAGACCAGTACCTATCTAAGATGTTTTATGTTTCTGTATCACTAGACCAGTACCTATCTAAGATGTTTTATGTTTCTGTATCACTAGACCAGTACCTATCTATGACGTTTTATGTTTCTGTATCACTAGACCAGTACCCATCTAAGATGTTTTATGTTTCTGTATCACTAGATCATTACCCATCTAAGATGTTTTATGTTTCTGTATCACTAGACCAGTACCTATCTATGATGTTTTATGTTTCTGTATCACTAGACCAGTACCTATCTAAGATGTTTTATGTTTCTGTATCACTAGACCAGTACCTATCTATGATGTTTTATGTTTCTGTATCACTAGACCAGTACCTATCTATGATGATTTATATTTCTGTATCACTAGACCAGTACCTATCTAAGATGTTTTATGTTTCTGTATCACTAGACCAGTACCTATCTATGATGTTTTATGTTTCTGTATCACTAGACCAGTACCTATCTATGATGTTTTATATTTCTGTATCACTAGACCAGTACCTATCTAAGATGTTTTATGTTTCTGTATCACTAGACCAGTACCTATCTAAGATGTTTTATGTTTCTGTATCACTAGACCAGTACCTATCTAAGATGTTTTATGTTTCTGTATCACTAGACCAGTACCTATCTAAGATGTTTTATGTTTCTGTATCACTAGACCAGTACCTATCTAAGATGTTTTATGTTTCTGTATCACTAGACCAGTACCTATCTAAGATGTTTTATGTTTCTGTATCACTAGACCAGTACCTATCTAAGATGTTTTATGTTTCTGTATCACTAGACCAGTACCTATCTAAGATGTTTTATATTTCTGTATCACTAGACCAGTACCTATCTAAGATGTTTTATGTTTCTGTATCACTAGACCAGTACCTATCTAAGATGTTTTATGTTTCTGTATCACTAGACCAGTACCTATCTAAGATGTTTTATGTTTCTGTATCACTAGACCAGTACCTATCTAAGATGTTTTATGTTTCTGTATCACTAGACCAGTACCTATCTATGACGTTTTATGTTTCTGTATCACTAGACCAGTACCCATCTAAGATGTTTTATGTTTCTGTATCACTAGATCATTACCCATCTAAGATGTTTTATGTTTCTGTATCACTAGACCAGTACCTATCTATGATGTTTTATGTTTCTGTATCACTAGACCAGTACCTATCTAAGATGTTTTATGTTTCTGTATCACTAGACCAGTACCTATCTATGATGTTTTATGTTTCTGTATCACTAGACCAGTACCTATCTATGATGATTTATATTTCTGTATCACTAGACCAGTACCTATCTAAGATGTTTTATGTTTCTGTATCACTAGACCAGTACCTATCTATGATGTTTTATGTTTCTGTATCACTAGACCAGTACCTATCTATGATGTTTTATATTTCTGTATCACTAGACCAGTACCTATCTAAGATGTTTTATGTTTCTGTATCACTAGACCAGTACCTATCTAAGATGTTTTATGTTTCTGTATCACTAGACCAGTACCTATCTATGATGTTTTATGTTTCTGTATCACTAGACCAGTACCTATCTATGATGTTTTATATTTCTGTATCACTAGACCAGTACCTATCTAAGATGTTTTATGTTTCTGTATCACTAGACCAGTACCTATCTAAGATGTTTTATGTTTCTGTATCACTAGACCAGTACCTATCTAAGATGTTTTATGTTTCTGTATCACTAGACCAGTACCTATCTAAGATGTTTTATGTTTCTGTATCACTAGACCAGTACCTATCTAAGATGTTTTATGTTTCTGTATCACTAGACCAGTACCTATCTAAGATGTTTTATGTTTCTGTATCACTAGACCAGTACCTATCTAAGATGTTTTATGTTTCTGTATCACTAGACCAGTACCTATCTAAGATGTTTTATGTTTCTGTATCACTAGACCAGTACCTATCTAAGATGTTTTATGTTTCTGTATCACTAGACCAGTACCTATCTAAGATGTTTTATGTTTCTGTATCACTAGACCAGTACCTATCTAAGATGTTTTATGTTTCTGTATCACTAGACCAGTACCTATCTAAGATGTTTTATGTTTCTGTATCACTAGACCAGTACCTATCTAAGATGTTTTATGTTTCTGTATCACTAGACCAGTACCTATCTAAGATGTTTTATGTTTCTGTATCACTAGACCAGTACCTATCTATGACGTTTTATGTTTCTGTATCACTAGACCAGTACCCATCTAAGATGTTTTATGTTTCTGTATCACTAGATCATTACCCATCTAAGATGTTTTATGTTTCTGTATCACTAGACCAGTACCTATCTATGATGTTTTATGTTTCTGTATCACTAGACCAGTACCTATCTAAGATGTTTTATGTTTCTGTATCACTAGACCAGTACCTATCTATGATGTTTTATGTTTCTGTATCACTAGACCAGTACCTATCTATGATGTTTTATATTTCTGTATCACTAGACCAGTACCTATCTAAGATGTTTTATGTTTCTGTATCACTAGACCAGTACCTATCTAAGATGTTTTATGTTTCTGTATCACTAGACCAGTACCTATCTAAGATGTTTTATGTTTCTGTATCACTAGACCAGTACCTATCTAAGATGTTTTATGTTTCTGTATCACTAGACCAGTACCTATCTAAGATGTTTTATGTTTCTGTATCACTAGACCAGTACCTATCTAAGATGTTTTATGTTTCTGTATCACTAGACCAGTACCTATCTAAGATGTTTTATGTTTCTGTATCACTAGACCAGTACCTATCTAAGATGTTTTATGTTTCTGTATCACTAGACCAGTACCTATCTAAGATGTTTTATGTTTCTGTATCACTAGACCAGTACCTATCTAAGATGTTTTATGTTTCTGTATCACTAGACCAGTACCTATCTAAGATGTTTTACATTTCTGTATCACTAGACCAGTACCTATCTAAGATGTTTTATGTTTCTGTATCACTAGACCAGTACCTATCTAAGATGTTTTATGTTTCTGTATCACTAGACCAGTACCTATCTAAGATGTTTTATGTTTCTGTATCACTAGACCAGTACCTATCTAAGATGTTTTATGTTTCTGTATCACTAGACCAGTACCTATCTAAGATGTTTTATATTTCTGTATCACTAGACCAGTACCTATCTATGATGTTTTATATTTCTGTATCACTAGACCAGTACCTATCTAAGATGTTTTATATTTCTGTATCACTAGACATGGAAAGAGTGGTCGAGAGATAAGACGCTGGCCTGTAGACAAGAAGGTCCAGTACTCAACTCCTACCGCTGGGAACATCTTCACGAATTTCTGTTTCCTCCACAGCCCTCCCCTCCTCTGCTCGCTGCTGTCTAGCTCTCTCTAATGACGCCGAAAACAGAGGAGGCCTCGTGTTCATTCTGCACACGTTAAAAAGTCCTTGGCGATTGGTTATCGAAAAGAGTAGGTTAAAAATGGTCGCCACCAGGGCAAAATTGATGGGGAAAAACCTACCCAAAATGTTAAAACTCTCGACCTTCGAAATATGAGAGGAACTCTGAAGTCGGAGATTATCTGCTTGTATGGCGAGGGACACTTGAGCTGCCGGTGTGAATAATAGGAACCGGTGATGTTCACTCAAAATACAGTCCCTGGGGCCTGGCTAGAGACCTCAAACTGGCGAAACCACACGATCTCTGGCCACGGTGTTCTCAACCACATGAACTCTGGCCACGGTGTTCTCAACCACACGATCTCTGGCCACGTTGTTCTCAACCACACGATCTCTGGCCACGGTGTTCTCAACCACACGATCTCTGGCCACGGTGTTCTCAACCTTTCTTCGTCAAACTACAATTCTGTGTCACGTTGTAATTTCATTGTCTTTTGTCCGATTGTCAATGATTTACTCCGATAACTCAAGACTGGTTCTACATAACACTGGAGAATATGTTTTATTATATATTTTGCAAAATTAGGTTGCGTAATATATTTGTAACAATATTAAAACAGGTAAATGAATTTAAATAGCTGGGATCAATGTTAACCTCAGATGGTAGATGTACAACAGAGGTGAGATGCAGAATGGCTCAGGCAAAAGCAGCTTTAACAAAAATGAGGAAGATACTGTGCAATCCATTTTTGACAACAGAAACAAGAAAAAGACTTCTTAAATGTTATGTAGAGTCAGTCTTAACATATGGATGTGAATCATGGACAATGAAACAATAAAAAATAAATCACTAGAGGCTGTAAAAGGGGGTTTTATTGAAGATTGTTGAGAATACATTGGACAGCTAAGAAGAGTAATGAAAACGTTCTGAAAGAGGTCAAAGCAAAAAAGAGAACTAATTTCCAATATTAGGAAGAAACAATCATCATTTTTTTTTTAATGCTATGAGAAGGAAACAACTGGAATATATTGTAACAACTGGGAAAATTGAGGGACGAAGAGTTAGAGTGAAGCAAATAGAAAAGATATCAGACAGCTTAAGAGAATGGCGTGGCAGATCAACAACAGAAGTGATAAATAACTGTCGATATCGAAAGTTGTGGAGAGACATGATCACCCACGCCAGCAGGCATTGTAGTTGGTAAATATATTTTTAATTGTTTGAGGGCCAGGGTTTCCGCGAGATGCTCAGAGCATATCTCGAGGTTCGATAACTCGGGCACCACGAACTAACACTTTGAGAACCACTGTGTTTACATTTTGAAATAAAAGATGGCCTTTCATCCATTACTTTCTCCTCACAGACAGAACACGTGATGCATGCAACAAATCTACCAACAAACAGCAGCAGACATCTTGTACATCAATAACCCCCAGGCCGCCTATACAACATCGCCTATATTAGCCTTCTAACCGCTCAAATATAAAGTGAAAAATAAATGGAGTGACTCCACAGGAGTCTTCCAGAAGGGGTTTTAAAGCGGGAGTCTATCGCATTGACAGGGCGATAATCACAGGTTTGGTTGCAGGCTGCGTTTGTATATCTTGTGTTGGGATTGTAGAAGTTGGTGTTGAGTTTCAAGATGTTGTATGTGATTATGTTGTACGTGTGAACCAGTTCTGGCTTCTTCATTTTACGTTGAAAGTGCCAGCAGAAATGTGAGAAATATAAATAAAGAAATGAATACTCCGCCATTTTGTGAAAGAAATGAAATCGTGAAAATAACGGGTGGGGAAATTGAGGACCTTAACGAAGATTTAAGGAGATAATGTGGGTTCTTATTCACCTCAGATTAACACACTTCTTCGTTGTTCTTTTTAGCATTCTTTTTTCTTTTCCCTGCGTTATCTTTATAATTGCATCTTCATTCTGCTCATTGCTATTCAAATCACTCTGATGGAAAAGCCCTCGTGTTTCCTCGGGTGTGGCTTATGTGGAATGATGTGTTTGGTGACATTATTTGCTTACACCGTCCGCAAGGTAGGTGATCAGAACTACACCAGTGCTGTGTTTTTATCCGAGACAAAATCTCTGGCAATCATTTGAGACTGGGTGAACCTAGAATCCATCGGCCATTGGACTGATACCGATTCTTATGATCAGAAAAAATTTCACTAAGGAGGAACAGAGAAAAAAGAGACAAGTTGAAGAGAAGAAGAATATATGAAAAAGTAGAAGTAAATGAAGAAGAATAGAAAGACGAAGAGGAAGAAGAATAGGAAGACGAAGAAGAAGAAAAGAATAATAGGAAGACGTAGAAGAAGAAGAGGAATAGGAAGACGAATATGAACAAGAAGTAGATTATGAATCAGAAGAATAAGAAGAATTAGATGAAGAAGAGGTAGAAGAAAGAGAGGAAGTATAATAGGCAGAAGAAGAATAAGAGGAGGAAGAAGAAGAGGAATAGGAAGAAGAAGAAGAAAAAAGAAAGAAGAATAATAGAAAGAAGAAGAAGAAGAATAGGAAGAAGAATAATAGGAAGAAGAAGAAGAAGAATAGGAGGAAGAAGAATAGGAAGAAAAGAAAGAAGAAGAATAGGAAGAAGAGAATAGGAAGAAGAAGAAGAAGGAGAAGAAGAAGAAGTATAGGAAGAGGAAGAATAGGAAGAGGAGGAATAGGAAGAAGAAGAAGAAGAGGAATAGGATGAAGAAGAATAGGAAGAAGAAGAAGAAGGAGAAGAATAGGAAGAGAAATAATAGGAAGAAGAAGAAGAAGGAGAAGAATAGGAAGAGGAAGAATAGGAAGAAGAAGAAGAAGGAGAAGAATAGGAAGAGGAAGAATAGGAAGAAGAAGAATAAGGAGAAGAATAGGAAGAGGAAGAATAGGAAGAAGAAAAAGAAGGAGAAGAATAGGAAGAGGAAGAAGAAGGAGAAAAATAGGAAGAGGAAGAATAGGAAGAGGAAGAATAGGAAGAAGAAGAAGAAGGAGAAAAATAGGAAGAGGAAGAATAGGAAGAGGAAGAATAGGAAGAAGAAGAAGAAGGAGAAGAAGAAGAAGAAGAATAGAAAGAAGAAGAATAGGAAAAAGAAGAAGAAGAAGAGGAAGAGGAAGAAGAAGAAGAAGAAGGAGAAGAAGAAGGAGAAGAAGAAGAGGAAGAAGAAGAATAGGAAGAAGAAGAAGAAGAAGAATAGGAAGAAGAAGAAGAAGGAGAAGAAGAAGAAGAATAGGAAGAAGAAGAATAGGAAGAAGAAGAAGAAGAAGAGGAAGAAGAAGAATAGGAAGAGGAAGAATAGGAAGAATAAGAAGAAGAAGAAGAAGGAGAAGAAGAAGGAGAAGAAGAAGAGGAAGAAGAAGAATAGGAAGAAGAAGAAGAAGAAGAATAGGAAGAAGAAGAAGAAGGAGAAGAAGAAGAAGAATAGGAAGAAGAAGAATAGGAAGAAGAAGAAGAAGAAGAAGAAGAAGAAGAAGAGGAAGAAGAAGAATAGGAAGAAGAAGAATAGGAAGAATAAGAAGAAGAAGAAGAAGGAGAAGAAGAAGAAGAATGGGAAGAGGAAGAATAGGAAGAAGAAGAAGAAGGAGAAGAAGAAGAAGAATAGGAAGAGGAAGAATAGGAAGAAGAAGAAGAAGAAGAAGAGGAAGAAGAAGAATAGGAAGAAGAAGAATAGGAAGAAGAAGAAGAAGAAGAATAGGAAGAAGAAGAAGAGGGAGAAGAAGAAGAAGAATAGGAAGAGGAAGAATAGGAAGAAGAAGAAGAAGGAGAAGAAGAAGAAGAATAGGAAGAGGAAGAATAGGAAGAAGAAGAAGAAGGAGAAGAAGAAGAAGAATAGGAAGAGAAAGAATAGGAAGAAGAAGAAGAAGGAGAAGAAGAAGAATAGGAAGAAGAAGAATAGGAAGAAGAAGAAGAAGGAGAAGAAGAAGAAGAATAGGAAGAGAAAGAATAGGAAGAAGAAGAATAGGAAGAAGAAGAAGGAGAAGAAGAAGAAGAATAGGAAGAGGAAGAAGAAGAAGAAGAAGAAGAAGAATAAGAATAAGAATAGGAAGAAGAAGAATAGGAAGAAGAAGAATAGGAAGAATAAGAAGAAGAAGAATAGGAAGAAGAAGAATAGGAAGAAGAAGAATAGGAAGAATAAGAAGAAGAAGAATAGGAAGAAGAAGAATATGAAGAAGAAGAATAGGAAGAAGAAGCAGAAGAAGAGGAATAGGAAGAAGAAGAAGAAGAATAGGAAGAAGAAGAATAGGAGAAGAAGAGGAATAGGAGGAAGAAGAAGAGGAAGAGGAATAGGAAGAAGAAGAATAGGAGGAAGAAGAAGAAGAGGAATAGGAAGAAGAAGAATAGGAGGAAGGAGAAGAGGAAGAATAGGAAGAAGAAGCAGAAGAGGACACTTTCTTTGTTGCTGCTTGCATATGGGGAATCTGTGAATAAGGTAACACATGAATGGAAACACAACAAGTAGATGTGAGTTATCGTGGCAGGTTGGGAGTTCCCCTGTCAGAGCTTGTCCCTGTTTGAGAAGATCAGCCCGACCGTACGTGACGATAGAGCTTCAACACAAGGCGGGGCGGGGCGGGGGGGGGGGGGTTGCTGGTGGAGACTGGGCATTAGGGAGGGAGTGAAGTTATTTGTTTGTGAATAGTCACTGAGGCGGGGGAGGGAGTGAAGTTATTTGTGAACAGTCACTGGGGCGGGGGAGGGACTGAAGTTACTTGTGAACAGTCACTGCGGCGGGGGAGGGACTGAAGTTACTTGTGAACAGTCACTGGGGCGGGGGAGGGACTGAAGTTACTTGTGAACAGTCACTGCGGCGGGGGAGGGACTGAAGTTACTTGTGAACAGTCACTAGGGTATTAGGGGTGGAGTGAAGTTATTTGTGAACTGTCACTAGGGTATTAGGGGTGGAGTGAAGTTATTTGTGAACTGTCACTAGGGTATTAGGGGTGGAGTGAAGTTATTTGTGAACTGTCACTAGGGTATTAGGGGTGGAGTGAAGTTATTTGTGAACTGTCACTAGGACTGGCCGAGAGAGACTTAACTTGTAGGTTAATACAACAAAGAGTTGCACAGGTGTCAGCACGTCTAGAAAATATCTACAAACTTTACCCACATTATTTACCAGGTAAATGATGTTTCAGCGTTTTTACATTAAATCTTTGTCGAGTAAATGGTATTACAGAGTGCTCGATCGTAACCTCCAGCAAGTTAATGGTATTACAGAGTGCTCGATCGTAACCTCCAGCAAGTTAATGGTATTACAGAGTGCTCGATCGTAACCTCCAGCAAGTTAATGGTATTACAGAGTGCTCGATCGTAACCTCCAGCAAGTTAATGGTATTACAGAGTGCTCGATCGTAACCTCCAGCAAGTTAATGGTATTACAGAGTGCTCGATCGTAACCTCTATCAAGTAAATGGTACTACAGAGTACTTTATCGTATCCTCTAACAAGTTAATGGTATTACAGAGTACTTGAGCAGATAAGAAAATAGAAAGACAAGACAAATAGTATTGAGCAGATAAGACAATAGAAAGACAAGACAAATAGTATTGAGCAGATAAGACAATAGAAAGACAAGACAAATAGTATTGAGCAGCTAAGACAATAGAAAGACAAGACAAATAGTATTGAGCAGATAAGACAATAGAAAGACAAGACAAATAGTATTGAGCAGATAAGACAATAGAAAGACAAGACAAATAGTATTGAGCAGCTAAGACAATAGAAAGACAAGACAAATAGTTTTTAGAAGCTGAGACAATAGAAAGACAAGACAAATAGTTTTTAGAAGCTGAGACAATAGAAAGATAAGACAAATAGTTTTTAGAAGCTGAGACAATAGAAAGATAAGACAAATAGTTTTTAGAAGCTGAGACAATAGAAAGATAAGACAAATTGTATTTGATCGTTACCCTACCCTAACTTGCAGCACCTGCTGCTGACACTACCTGTACTACATTAGCGACATTTATCTTCCACGAAATCCTGGCGCCTAATGATGGCAAATATTTGCAAAAGGAAGAATCAATAAGCCTGTTGACTTCGTCTGCTGTAAGTTTTACATGCTGTGAGAATCCTTGCGACCATCATGTCTGTTCGTCGCTCTCACACGTGCTCAGCGCATAGACAGTATCAACATAGTCTATTTGAACTGTCAATGTTATCTCAACGTTCAGGCTTCATTTGTACACACTTCCAACATCGTGATCTTCATAAATGAAAAGCTTATTCATTATTTATATGTGGAAAGAAACAGCATATTCATTATTTATATGTGGAAAGGAACAGCTTATACGTTAGTTTGAAGGTTTCACCTTTCTCGACACGCTTTTCTGTCTTTTTTGATGAAGAAGTTTTTCTTATTTTTAATTTATATCTTGAAGACTTTTCTATGAACGTGTTACACATATCTCTGTGTTTTCATTCCATCGCTAGTTTGTTTGTTCGTTAATTCATTCATTTGTGTAATTATTTATTCGTTTATTTCATTTGTTACAAGAAAACAGAACAGAGAATTGAAGCCTTTGAAATGTGGATATATAGAAGAATAGGTAGAATTGGATGGAAGGAAAAGAAAACAAACGATGAAGTCTTAAAACAACTAAAAATGAAAAGAGAACCATAAAACACAATTCAAACAAGACAAATGAATTTTTTGGGGATAAAAAACACCTAATACAAGTAATATTGTAAGGGAAAATACAAGGTAAAAGAGGCAGAGGTAGACTAAGACTAACATGGACGAGTAACATCAAAAGATGGACAAGTCAACCTATGACAACCTGCACCATCAAAGCAAGAGACAGAGCAGAATGGCGCTCTATGGTAGCCAACCTTCGATGCGGAGACGGCACTTAAGGATGCTGATTTAGTTAGTTCATTTTCAATCAATGAAAACCCATTTATTCAAGAGTCTTATTCTACTTTCCTACCACATTGACCATTCAGCGTCGAGGGGAGATGCCATTCACGATCTTGTGCTCTTCTGTTGACCTCTGTTGCTGTTAAGTTTTCCAGTGTTTCTAATATTCCGTCAGGAGGCGAAGGCGCGCCTCACAGCACCACAGCTGAAAGTTGTTAGCGACCCAGAGCTGATGGCTTGCGCCAGGATCGGTGAACCAGAACCATCCAGACCCTGCTCCACCTCTCCGTGGTGCCTCTAGTAACAGACTAATCTGTCTAGTCTGGCCAAACAAGTAGGGATCGAAGAGGGAAGACAACCCGGTACTCAAAAATGTCATGCTGAAGTCGGATGTGTTGGGCCGAATGCGCAAATATCACAGTTATACTGTAAACTACAACACAACGCAGATACGCCCACTTATCTGCCTTTTAAGGGCGGATGATGAAGAGTTACACTCCTTTAGTCATCGGGCGAACGCAAGCAAGCACGTAAATTCCATCAATCCGTCTTTTTCCGTGTGACGACACGTAAGTGTGGTGTAACTGTCACGCTTATTACGTTGTGTTTTTGTCACTTCAAAAGTCGATGATGCGATTGAATGACACCACTACTTCATCAGTTGTAAACTCATTCTCTCAGTGTCATTTAGAAAACAAAATCCCCACCACCTGACTGTATCAACATCTCACACTGAACTCGTCTTCACTACAGCCCTCGATCCGGCCTCATGACTTCACACACTGTCAAATACATACGTTGGACATGCTATACGAATATATAATTATGATAGTGCCACGTTGTACATGCCATACGAATATATAATTATGATAGTGCCACGTTGTACATGCTATACGAATATATAATTATGATAGTGCCACGTTGTACATGCCATCATCATCATTGAGTGCCGTCTCCGCAACGAAGGTTGGCTACCATGGAGCGCCATTTTGCTCTATCTCTTGCTTTGATGGTGCAGGTTGTCATCGGTTGATTTGTCCATCTTTTGATGTTACTCGTCCATGTTAATCTTGGTCTGCCTCTGCCTCTTTTACCTTGTATTTTCCCCTCCAGGATCACTTTCAGTAGGCTGTTGTGTCTTTTAACATGGCCTAAGAATCGCATTTGTCTTGTTCTAATTGTGTTCAGAAGTTCTCTTTTCATTTTTAGTTGTTTTAAGACTTTGTCATTTGTTTTCTTTTCCTTCCATCCAATTCTACCTATTCTTCTATATATCCACATTTCAAAGGCTTCAATTCTCTGTTCTGTTTTCTTGTCTAATGTCCATGTTTCAGCACCATATAGGAATATTGAGAAGATGTAACATTTTGCTATTCTTAGTTTTAGCTCTGGTGTTATTTGTTTTGATGTTAGTATGTCCTTCATGACATTAAAATTACTTTTTGCCATTCCTATTCTTTTGTTTATTTCAGTTGTACATTTTCCATCACTGGTTATAGTATGTCTCAGGTAGTTATAGTTCTGAACTGTCTCAAGGTCTATTCCTTCAATTTTGATATCCACTTGTGGGTTTTGAGTATTTTCTTTGTTTATGATCATAGTTTTAGTCTTTTTGATATTCATATCTAGTCCATATTTTTTGCTTGTCGTGTTTATTTCATTAAGTAATTGTTGTAGGTCTTTAGGATTTTCTGCTAGTAGTACAGTATCGTCAGCATATCTTAGGTTATTGATTATCTTTCCATTAATTTGTAGGCCTGGCATCTCTATGATGTTTTTAAAGATTTGCTCAGTGTATAGATTGAACAAGCTTGGTGATAGGATGCATCCTTGTCTTACTCCTCTTTTATATCAATGGGTGTAGAGAACTCTTTGTTATATTTTATTATTGCTGTTTGCTCCCAGTATAGATTGCATATTAGTCGTATATCCATGTCATCTAGATGTATCTCTTTTAGGCATTCTATAAGTTGTTTGTGGTGTACTCTATCAAAAGCTTTGGTGTAGTCTATGAAGCAGGCATATATTGGTTTGTTTACTTCTGTGTATTTTTCGATTAATGTTCTCATGCAGAATATGGCTTCTTTTGTCCCGCTATTTTTCCTAAATCCAAATTGCTGCTCATCTAATTCAGTATTGATTTTATTCTGAATCCTTCCTTGTATAACTTTTAGCAAGATTTTTGTAACATGGCTCATTAGGCTTATTGTTCTAAAGTCACTGCATTCAACTGCACCATTCTTTTTAGGCAATGCAATGAAAGTTGATGTTTTTAGTTCATTTGGTATGTATCCTGTGTGGTATATGTCGTTGCATATGTCTGTAATCACTTCAATGCCAAAATCTTCAAGTGCCTGTATCATCTCTATCTGTATGCTTTCAGGTCCTGCTGCTTTTCCCCTTTTCATTGTTTTTATAGCTTTTTCCACCTCAGATTTTAAGATTTTATAGCCTGATGTACATTTTATAACTGGTTTCTTGTCCCTTTGATCATGAAATAGTTCTGTTATATATTCCTGCCATCTATCTATGATATCCTTATTGTCTGTTAGCATTTTTCCTTTTTTGTCTGCAATGCATCCACCTTCTGTGGCTTTTTTATTTTTATTAGTCATTCTCTTTATTTCTGTGTGCATTCCTCTTAGGTCTTGTTTGCTTTCCATAGTTTCTATTTCTATACATTTTTGGCTGAGCCAGTCTTCTTTTGCCTTTTGCACATTTTGCGTATCTCATTATCTATTTTATTGTATTGGGCAGTGTTCTTCGCTTGTCTCCTTTCTTCCATTTTTTCTAAGATGGTGTTAGTTATCCATTTTTGTTTTTGTTCTTTTCTCTTTTGGGTAAGGTGTCGCAGGCTTTTTGTATGCTTTTCTTTATGCATTGCCATTTGGTTGTTACTTTTTCATCAGGATTTTCTCTTCTGTATTGTTCAATTCCTTCCTCTAGCAGCTTATGGTATGTGTTCTTTACTTGTATTGTATAGGTATATTTAATATCTTTTTGATTTAAAGCTGTTATGTCGAGTGGGTTTTTTGATGAATCAGATTTTTGCTTGTTTCTCTTTAGTTTGATTTTCATTTTAATCATTACAGGATTGTGATCAGAATTAATATCTGCTCCTGGGTAGGTTTTGGCTTTCTTTACGCTGTTACGGAACCTTTCTTTTATCATTATGTAATCTATTTGATTTCTCTTCCTATCTCCAGGGCTTTTCCATGTGTATAGTTTCCTTTTCTCTTGCTCAAAGTAGGTGTTACATATTATCAGCCTGTTTTCTTCACAGAATTATATTAATCTTTCTCCTCTGTCATTTCTTTTTCCTAAACCATGATTTCCTATAATTGTCTTATATCTACCTTTTCCTACTTTAGCGTTCATGTCACCCATTACAATGAAGATGTCTGAAGATTTCACTTGCTTCATAACTTTATTTAGGTCTTCATAGTATGCCTCTATATGTTCATCTGTGTAGTCTTGAGTAGGTGCATATGTCTGTATTATTGCTATGTCGAATGGTTTTGCTTTCAACTTGAGTAGTATAATCCTATCACTGTATGTCCAGTGGGTACTTATATATTTTTGTAGCTCTCTTTTTATCAGTATTCCTACCCCCCTTTGATGTTCTGTTGTGTTTCCTGAGTATATAAATGTATATTTTTCGTCTTCAATGTACCCACATTCCTTCCATCTAGTCTCTGATATGCCTAAAATATCTATATTTATTCGTTCTGCTTCTTGAATTAGATTTTCCAATTTCCCTTGTTGATATAGAGTCCTAACATTCCAAGTACTTATTTTAAGATCTTTCCTCCGACATAAGTTCGAATTTCTCCGACTCTCCATGGCTTCCTCTGGACTGGTACGTGATGAGGCTCCAATCTCTTTCACGGTGGTCAGCCATGTTCGTCTTTCGTGTTCTGAACATGCCTCTTGTGTACCACACACTTTTACATGCCATACGAATATATAATTATGATAGGGCCACGTTGTACATGCTATACGAATATATAATTATGATAGGGCCACGTTGTACATGCTATACGAATATATAATTATGATAGTGCCACGTTGTACATGCTATACGAATATATAATTATGATAGTGTCACGTTGTACTTGCTATACGAATATATAATTATGATAGTGTCACGTTGTACATGCTATACGAATATATAATTATGATAGTGTCACGTTGTACATGCTATACGAATATATAAATATGATAGTGTCACGTTGAACTACTTACTATACGACAGTATAATTGTTACAATGCCACGTTGTATTTATAACAGGGTAATTGTTAAAGTGTCACGTTATGCTTGGAATGTAATTTGAAAAATCGCACGTGATGTTTGCACATCTTTTTTTTCTTCTTTTCTCTTTTCACTGATACCTAAAAGTTGTTGTGGTTTATATCATTTGTCGTTCTTGAGCTGCTCGAACTGTCTGAATTTGTGATTTTCCTTTGTTGTTACATGTCTCTGTCACTGCATCTATCCATCTTCTTCTTGGTCTCAATCGCCCTTCATGGTGATTGGTAAGGATTCATTCTGACCAGGTGGCCAAACCATTTAAATTGTTGTTGTTCTATATATTCTTGGCAGGGTTTTGTTCCTATCATTTTTCTTATGGTTTAATTTGGTATTCTATCTCTTCTTGTGTTGTTTGTTACTTTTCTCAAGCATTGCATCTCACATGTACTTATCTTTCTTAATTGTGATTTAGAAAGGGTCCATGTTTGACTTTCATAGCACAAGGTTGGTATGAAAATGCTATTTATTATTTGTTGTTTAGCTGGCATAGAAATGTGTGGATGTCTTAGCAATGGTGAAAGCTGGTATGTGAAAGCATTTGCTTTTTGTATTCTCATGTCGATTTCTCTGTCTAGTTTTCCATCTTCTGTGAACATTGTGCCTAAATACTTGAATTCCTCTACTTGTTTTATGTCTTTATCTTTGATCTTAATGTTTAATTATATTTGCAAATAATTGTTACACTTATAACATAACAAAGTGGGAAAGAAATATGAATAAAAGATAATAATAAACATAACAGAATATTACAAATAGCATAATTAGACTAACATAACATACCATAACATAACATTACATAACAATGCAATGTAATGATATATCTTCTATTATCAAACAAAACATGCACATACAAATTACATACAGTCGGAGAATGTACAAATATTGGCTTCCTGTCTTCAACATCATCGTGTTCCATGTCGGCTAATGTAGAAGAACATGTCTCTCCATAACTTGATGTTTCTACAGTTGTATAGCAACAACGCTGCTGGCTTCCTATCACGCTCTTCTTCTATCTGTTCTCTCTGTTTTCCTCTCTCTTTTCTTCCCTCAAATTTTCCATGCTGTCACAAAATATTTCAAATTTCACCTTCTCTTCCAGCAACTGATAATAATTTCATTTTAGTTCTGGCCAAACTGAAGAACTCTTTACTCCGTTCCAGCTGTTCATGTGATTCATAACATTTTTCTGTAAAACAGCATGCTTGTGGGTCGGAACAATTCACCTGGTTATCGTTCAATTGTCCATGATCCACTTCCACAAATAGGAACACTACAAAACTGGGATGTACTTTATTTTCTCACTTCGGGTCTTAAGATGGGTCTCGTAATAATCTGTTTCACTTCTTCCAATTCTGTTTGCGTGATCTGTTCTTCATCTCAACTCTGTTGTACCCTTACTAAGCCACACGTGATCTGTTCTTCATCTCAACTCTGTTGTACACTTACTAAGCCACACGTTATCTGTTCATCATCTCAACTCTGTTGTACCATTACTAAGCCACACGTGATCTGTTCTTCATCTCAACTCTGTAGTACCCTTACTAAGCCACACGTGATCTGTTCTTCATCTCAACTCTGTTGTACCCTTACAAAGCCACACGTGATCTGTTCTTCATCTCAACTCTGTTGTACCCTTACTAAGCCACACGTGATCTGTTCTTCATCTCAACTCTGTTGTACCCTTACTAAGCCACACGTGATCTGTTCATCATCTCAACTCTGTTGTACCCTGACTAAGCCACACGTGATCTGTTCTTCATCTCAACTCTGTTGTACCCTTACTAAGCCACACGTGATCTGTTCATCATCTCAACTCTGTTGTACCCTTACTAAGCCACACGTGATCTGTTCATCATCTCAACTCTGTTGTACCCTTACTAAGCCACACGGGATCTGTTCTTCATCTCAACTCTGTTGTACCCTTACTAAGCCACACGTGATCTGTTCTTCATCTCAACTCTGTTGTACCCTTACTAAGCCACACGTGATCTGTTCTTCATCTCAACTCTGTTGTACCCTTACTAAGCCACACGTGATCTGTTCATCATCTCAACTCTGTTGTACCCTTACTAAGCCACACGTGATCTGTTCATCATCTCAACACTGTTGTACCCTTACTAAGCCACACGTGATCTGTTCTTCATCTCAACTCTATTGTACCCTTACTAAGCCACACGTGATCTGTTCATCATCTCAACTCTGTTGTACCCTTACTAAGCCACACGTGATCTGTTCATCATCTCAACTCTGTTGTATCCTTACTAAGCCACACGTGATCTGTTCATCATCTCAACTCTGTTGTACCATTACTACTAAGCCACACGTGATCTGTTCATCATCTCAACTCTGTTGTACCCTTACTAAGCCACACGTGATCTGTTCACCATCTCAACTCTGTTGTACCCTTACTAAGCCACACGTGATCTGTTCATCACCTCAACTCTGTTGTATCCTTACTAAGCCACACGTGATCTGTTCATCATCTCAACTCTGTTGTGCCCTTACTAAGCCACACGTTATCTGTTCATCATCTCAACTCTGTTGTACCCTTACTAAGCCACACGTGATCTGTTCACCATCTCAACTCTGTTGTACCCTTACTAAGCCACACGTGATCTGTTCTTCATCTCAACTCTGTTGTACTCTTACTAAGCCACACGTGATCTGTTCTTCATCTCAACTCTGTTGTACACTTACTAAGCCACACGTGATCTGTTCTTCATCTCAACTCTGGTGTACCCTTACTAAGCCACACGTGATCTGTTCTTCATCTCAACTCTGTTGTACACTTACTAAGCCACACGTGATCTGTTCTTCATCTCAACTCTGTTGTACCCTTACTAAGCCACACGTTAACAATGGTAAATAACTAACGCGATATATCATCAAGCTCACCAGCATGAGCACGAACACAAGAAACACAAGAAACACAAGAAACACAAGAAACACAAGAAACACAAATTAAACAAACAAAACAACGAAAGACTATGTTACGAAGATCTGAGCCTAGGAAATATCTGATATCACAGAGTACATTCCCCTTCAGGCCCCGGAAGCGGAAGTGAATAGTTTACATTACAGAATTAATAAAAATGAAATATGGCGGCCGTGCTACAAGCGGGTTGGAAAACGGGGTTGAGACTTTCTGGAAACTGTTGATTTGTTTACATGACAACCACCCAACACTGGAGCGATCAGGACCTGCTGAAACAACATGGCAAGCGCGGGTTGAAGGTCAGCGTTTGACTTATGACCCCTATTGTATAAATATTGTTGTTTTCTACCAGTGAACTTAACTAATCTCGTATTTCTAGCGTTTGTTTATAAAACAAGATGACCGATAGAAATATGGACGGTAAACACTCACTCTAGAGACGTACATATATTCTGGTTATATATCCACGTCAGGAATAACTCCCACCACTGAATGCATAAAGCAGCAACAGATAAAAGGTTTTGGCCACGTGACAAGACAGAAACACAAAAGACAACACAAAGAGATGTCAATAAACGTTGCGAGAACACCAGACCCAAGGGCGGGCCACGAAATAGATGGATTGATGGTGTGTTAGAAACATTAGGAAACATACCAGCAGTAGACGTCAACAGAAGAGCAAAAGATGGATTGATGGTGTGTTAGAAACATTAGGAAACATACCAGCAGTAGACGTCAACAGAAGAGCAAAAGATGGATTGATGGTGTGTTAGAAACATTAGGAAACATACCAGCAGGAGACATCAGGAGAAGAGCAAAAGAGATGGATTGATGGAATATTAGAAACACTAGGAAACATAACAGCAGGAGAGGCCAACAGAAGAGCAAAAGATGGATTGATGGAATATTAGAAACACTAGGAAACATAACAACAGGAGAGGCCAACAGAAGAGCAAAAGATGGATTGATGGAATATTAGAAACACTAGGAAACATAACAGCAGGAGAGGCCAACAGAAGAGCAAAAGATGGATTGATGGAATATTAGAAACATTAGGAAACATAACAGCAGGAGAGGCCAACAGAAGAGCAAAAGATGGATTGATGGAATATTAGAAACACTAGGAAACATAACAACAGGAGAGGCCAACAGAAGAGCAAAAGATGGATTGATGGAATATTAGAAACACTAGGAAACATAACAGCAGGAGAGGCCAACAGAAGAGCAAAAGATGATGGAATATTAGAAACATTAGGAAACATAACAGCAGGAGAGGCCAACAGAAGAGCAAAAGAGATGGATTGATGGAATATTAGAAACACTAGGAAACATAACAGCGGGAGAGGCCAACAGAAGAGCAAAAGAGATGGATTGATGGAATATTAGAAACACTAGGAAACATAACAGCGGGAGAGACCAACAGAAGAGCAAAAGAGATGGATTGATGGAATATTAGAAACACTAGGAAACATAACAGCGGGAGAGACCAACAGAAGAGCAAAAGATGGATTGATGGAATATTAGAAACACTAGGAAACATAACAGCAGGAGAAGCCAGCAGAAGAGCAAAAGATGGATTGATGGAATATTAGAAACACTAGGAAACATAACAGCAGGAGAAGCCAGCAGACGAGCAAAAGATGGATTGATGGAATATTAGAAACACTAGGAAACATAACAGCAGGAGAAGCCAGCAGAAGAGCAAAAGATGGATTGATGGAATATTAGAAACACTAGGAAACATAACAGCAGGAGAAGCCAGCAGAAGAGCAAAAGATGGATTGATGGAATATTAGAAACACTAGGAAACATAACAGCAGGAGAAGCCAGCAGAAGAGCAAAAGATGGATTGATGGAATATTAGAAACTCTAGGAAACATAACAACAGGAGAGGCCAACAGAAGAGCAAAAGATGGATTGATGGAATATTAGAAACACTAGGAAACATAACAGCAGGAGAAGTCAGCAGAAGAGCAAAAGATGGATTGATGGAATATTATAAACACTAGGAAACATAACAGCAGGAGAAGTCAGCAGAAGAGCATATGATCTCAAATAAAATCTTTCCGTGAAAGGCAAATGAAGAAGGAAAGAAGAAGATGAAAACGTCGTCATTGACATTTACAAATATAAGATTGAGAAGAAGGTGACGTAGGAGTAGGTGGACGGAATCCCACAAGTCATCAATGACTCATACACGTAGGAGTAGATGGACGGAATCCCACAAGTCATCAATAACTCATACACGTAGGAGTAGATGGACGGAATCCCACAAGTCATCAATGACTCATACACGTAGGAGTAGATGGACGGAATCCCACAAATCATCAATGACTCATACACGTAGGAGTAGATGGACGGAAGCCCACAAGTCATCAATGACTCATACACGTAGGAGTAGATGGACGGAATCCCACAAATCATCAATGACTCATACACGTAGGAGTAGATGGACGGAATCCCACAAATCATCAATGACTCATACACGTAGGAGTAGATGGACGGAAGCCCACAAGTCATCAATGACTCATACACGTAGGAGTAGATGGACGGAATCCCACAAATCATCAATGACTCATACACGTAGGAGTAGATGGACGGAATCCCACCAATCAATGACTCATACACGTAGGAGTAGATGGACGGAAGCCCACAAATCATCAATGACTCATACACGTAGGAGTAGATGGACGGAATCCCACCAATCATCAATGACTCATACACGTAGGAGTAGATGGACGGAATCCCACCAATCATCAATGACTCATACACGTAGGAGTAGATGGACGGAATCCCACCAATCATCAATGACTCATACACGTAGGAGTAGATGGACGGAATCCCACCAATCAATGACTCCTCGCAGACAACACTCAGTGAGTGAAGCAGCATCTATAAACAGGTACCCTATAACTGTTCTTCCTCATTGCCTCTTGTACCCATTGGGGTGTCGAGGGAGAAGCAAAGTTCTGATTCTTGCTGCTCTCGCATCTTACTCTGGGTCTGCCTCTTGCTCTTCTCCCTTTCTGTCCCTTTCTACATACCTGGTCTGGTAATTGCATTCCTTCCTGACGAGTCAACCACTTTCTTTCTAGTTTCTGCATCCCCTTACTTATGTGCTCACCTCTTGACTAAACAGATAGTTTAACCTCCATGTTATCCCTCAAGGACATTACATTGGATGTGTTGCCGCTTGCAGTAAAGCTCTGATATCTACACTTTTCGGCCCAGCACATCCGTCTTCGTCATGACGGTTTTGATCACCGGGTTGCCTTCCTTCTCTGTCGCAATTCATTGGACTAGATTGGTTAATCTGTTACATGAGGCACCATGAAGAGGTGGAGTAGAGTTTGATTAGTTCTGGTTCACCGATCTTTGTTCAAGCCATCAACTATGAGTCGCTATCATCTTTCAAATCTGTTCATTTCGGATTCCTTTCCATCTATTATCTCTGCACGTAGTTTAGAATTGATTCAAGTCAGTAAAGAGCCGCCGTCACGCCAAGTGGCGTATAGGGAATATAGTGGGACTGACCATAAATTTTACAGACCCTCGGCACTTGATTTTTAGGGTAATGTGGTCGGTATTACGCCCGTGCCGTTTTACTTTCCCTGAAAATAAATCCGGTACCCATTAAAGGCTTGGTGAACCGGAAGCCGTCGGTTGGCATCGAAACCTACCTCTTGTCCTTTGTAGCCCAGTTCACTAACCAGTGAGCTATCGCGGCTCCCAGAATGGATTCAAGGTGTACTCTTACTCCTAATATATCATTTCTCATTTTGTTCTTTCGCATCCCTACAAGTGCTCTTCTCAGACATCTCTCTTAAATGTTTAGTCGTAAGTGTCCATGTTTGGCGCTAACAACACAATGTGGGAACGAACATTCACTGTATAAGATGTTTCTCTGTTGTGATAGGTATTGCGATGTGTTGAAGTATTCGGACTTAACTGCTCACTGTTTCTAGAATTTAAGATTAGACGTCTGTGTAGTCTAGAATGTGTGCCATGTACTTTAGACCCTATTATTATGTCTTGTACTTTAAACATATCTAACATATATTAAGTATCTTAGGCTTGTATCTGATCCAAAGCACTTTGAATCAGCACCTGATGTCAAGCACTTTGAATCATCACCTCATGTCAAGCACTTTGAATCATCACCTCATGTCAAGCACTTTGAATCGACATCTGATGTTAAGCACTTTGAATCATCACCTCATATCAAGCACTTTGAATCGACATCTGATGTTAAGCACTTTGAATCATCACCTCATATCAAGCACTTTGAATCGACATCTGATGTTAAGCACTTTGAATCATCACCTCATGTCAAGCACTTTGAATCGACATCTGATGTTAAGCACTTTGAATCATCACCTCATATCAAGCACTTTGAATCGACATCTGATGTTAAGCACTTTGAATCATCACCTCATGTCAAGCACTTTGAATCATCACCTGATGTCAAGCACTTTGAATCATCACCTCATATCAAGCACTTTGAATCGACATCTGATGTTAAGCACTTTGAATCATCACCTCATGTCAAGCACTTTGAATCATCACTCATATCAAGCACTTTGAATCGACATCTGATGTTAAGCACTTTGAATCATCACCTCATGTCAAGCACTTTGAATCAGCACCTCATATCAAGCAATTTGAATCGACATCTGATGTTAAGCACTTTGAATCAGCACCTCATGTCAAGCACTTTGAATCATCACCTAATATCAAGCACTTTGAATCAGCACCTAATATCAAGCACTTTGAATCATCACCTAATATCAAGCACTTTGAATCATCACCTAATATCAAGCACTTTGAATCATCACCTCATATCAAGCACTTTGAATCATCACCTAATATCAAGCACTTTGAATCATCACCTAATATCAAGCACTTTGAATCATCACCTAATATCAAGCACTTTGAATCATCACCTAATATCAAGCACTTTGAATCATCACCTAATATCAAGCACTTTGAATCATCACCTAATATCAAGCACTTTGAATCATCACCTCATATCAAGCACTTTGAATCATCACCTAATATCAAGCACTTTGAGTCATCACCTAATATCAAGCACTTTGAATCAGCACCTCATGTCAAGCACTTTGAATCATCACCTCATGTCAAGCACTTTGAATCATCACCTCATGTCAAGCACTTTGAATCATCACCTAATATCAAGCACTTTGAATCATCACCTAATATCAAGCACTTTGAATCATCACCTCATGTCAAGCACTTTGAATCATCACCTAATATCAAGCACTTTGAATCATCACCTAATATCAAGCACTTTGAATCATCACCTCATGTCAAGCACTTTGAATCAGCACCTCATATCAAGCACTTTGAATCATCACCTAATATCAAGCACTTTGAATCATCACCTCATGTCAAGCACTTTGAATCAGCACCTCATATCAAGCACTTTGAATCATCACCTCATATCAAGCACTTTGAATCATCACCTAATATCAAGCACTTTGAATCATCACCTAATATCAAGCACTTTGAATCATCACCTAATATCAAGCACTTTGAATCATCACCTAATATCAAGCACTTTGAATCATCACCTCATATCAAGCACTTTGAATCATCACCTAATATCAAGCACTTTGAGTCATCACCTAATATCAAGCACTTTGAATCATCACCTAATATCAAGCACTTTGAGTCATCACCTAATATCAAGCACTTTGAATCATCACCTCATGTCAAGCACTTTGAATCATCACCTAATATCAAGCACTTTGAATCATCACCTAATATCAAGCACTTTGAATCATCACCTCATGTCAAGCACTTTGAATCATCACCTAATATCAAGCACTTTGAATCATCACCTAATATCAAGCACTTTGAATCATCACCTCATGTCAAGCACTTTGAATCATCACCTCATGTCAAGCACTTTGAATCATCACCTCATGTCAAGCACTTTGAATCAGCACCTCATATCAAGCAATTTGAATCGACATCTGATGTTAAGCACTTTGGTAATTTCCTAGTTTGATCAGATATATTATTTCAGTTGGAAGAGTGATGTCCCCTAAAATATGTCTGCCAAAATACAGTGGTTCTACGCATTCTTGGCGTTGGGTCATTACGCTGGCATGTAATCATTTCGGAGTATCTGTTGATTGGGCGTTGGGTCCAGGGTTAGGTTTAGCTTTAGTGTTAAATATTTATAAATATATTATAACGCGTGACAAAAACGACGCCACTCGGCCTAATTATGATCTTCTGATCGAAGGGAATTGTGCGGTTGATTACCAATCGCCGTAATTTACTGCCAAATGTTGGAAGATTGTCAAACTCAGAACTGCTTAGCTGGTTTTTAAATATTAGACAAACTAGCCTATATATATAGGCGGATAATTAGTAAGAAGAAGCATAAGAAAGGATAGGGGTTCAGCCAATTATTAATTAACATCTCGATTAGGACGCAGACGCTGACCCGAACGCCAGTGTGAGTGACACATGCCAGCGTAATGACCCCAACGCCAAGAATGCGTAGAACCACTGTATTTGGCAGACATATTTTAGGGGACATCACTCTTCCAAACTGAATTACTATATCTGATCAAACTAGGAAATTACCAGCACTTTGAATCAGCACCTCATGTCAAGCACTTTGAATCAGCACCTCATATCAAGCACTTTGAATCGATATCTGATGTCAAGCACTTTGAATCAGCACCTCATGTCAAGCACTTTGCATCGACATCTGATGTCAAGCACTTTGAATCAGCACCTCATGTCAAGCACTTTGAATCAGCACCTCAAGTCAAGCACTTTGAATCAGCACCTCATGTCAAGCACTTTGAATCAGCACCTCATGTCAAGCACTTTGAATCAGCACCTCATGTCAAGCACTTTGAATCATCACCTCATGTCAAGCACTTTGAATCAGCACCTCATGTCAAGCACTTTGCATCGACATCTGATGTCAAGCACTTTGAATCAGCACCTCATGTCAAGCACTTTGAATCAGCACCTCATGTCAAGCACTTTGAATCAGCACCTCATGTCAAGCACTTTGAATCAGCACCTCATGTCAAGCACTTTGAATCAGCACCTCATGTCAAGCACTTTGAATCAGCACCTCATGTCAAGCACTTTGAATCAGCACCTCATGTCAAGCACTTTGAATCAGCACCTCATGTCAAGCACTTTGAATCAGCACCTGATGTTAAGCACTTTGAATCAGCACCTGATGTTAAGCACTTTGAATCGACATCTGAAGTCAAGAACTTTTAAACCAACCTCAAGTGTTGAGTACTTTATTCTGTAACCTGCACTAAACACTGCATACTTATTCCTAGGTGCCAAGTACTTAATCCCACTCTCTGGTGCTCAGCACAGTACATTCTCTGTGCGACAAACGTTTGCGAATGTGCCAAGCTCTTTATCATCACATCTGCACCAATTACTTTACGATCTCTCCTGATGCCAAGCACTTTACCCACACCCATGATGCCAAGTACTCTACCCTCACCCATGATGCCAAGCACTTTACTCTCGTCCATGATGCCAAACACTCTACCCTCGCCCATGATGCCAAACACTCTACCCTCGCCCGTGATGCCAAGCACTTTCCCCTCACTCATGATGCCAAGCACTTTACCCTCACTCATGATGACAAGCACTTTACCCTCACTCATGAAGCCAAGTTGTCTACCCTCACTCATGATGCCAAGCACTTTACCCTCACTCATGATGCCAAGCACTTTACCCTCACTCATGATGCCAAGAAATTTACCCTCACTCATGATGCCAAGCACTTTACCCTCACTCATGATGCCAAGCACTTTACCCTCACTCATGATGCCAAGAAATTTACCCTCACTCATGATGCCAAGCACTTTACCCTCACTCATGATGCAAGCACTTTACCCTCACTCATGATGCCAAGTTGTCTACCCTCACTCATGATGCCAAGCACTCTACCCTCGCCCATGATGCCAAACACTCTACCCTCACTCATGATGCCAAGTACTCTACCCTCACCCGTGATGCCAAACACTCTACCCTCACCCATGATGCCAAGCACCCTACCCTCACTCATGATGCCAAGCACTCTACCCTCACTCATGATGCCAAACACTCTACTCTCACTCATGATGCCAAACACTCTACCCTCACTCATGATGCCAAACACTCTACCCTCGCCCATGATGCCAAACACTCTACCCTCACCCATGATGCCAAACACTCTACCCTCACCCATGATGCCAAACACTCTACCCTCACCCATGATGCCAAACACTCTACCCTCACCCATGATGCCAAACACTCTACCCTCACCCATGATGCCAAACACTCTACCCTCACCCATGATGCCAAACACTCTACCCTCATCCATGATGCCAAACACTCTACCCTCACCCATGATGCCAAACACTCTACCCTCGCCCATGATGCCAAACACTCTACCCTCGCCCATGATGCCAAACACTCTACCCTCACCCATGATGCCAAATACTCTACTCTCACCCATGATGCCAAACACTCTACCCTCACCCATGATGCCAAACACTCTACCCTCACCCATGATGCAAACACTCTACCTCGCCCATGAAGCCGACTGCCTTATCACTCCACCCAAAACGAACCTCACATTACACCAATAGAAGCGGGGATGTGGAGAAATGCCAGTTTTGTTAAGGGTAAGATTGAAATGGCGTGTTAAAGGAACGAGCTGAAAGCGAGGTCTGAAATTGCTCATTTCCTCTGTGTGCATGTGCGCTATAAGGTCAGAGTTTAGTCTATAAATTAAATAAATATAAAATATACCTGCCCTGGTTAAGGCGACCTCCAGGATTGAAAATATAACAAGAACAATATCAGGAAACATTGATAAGTGGCTATACAAATGTTTTTACTTGGAGCCAGCAGACGGAAGACATATTCCAGGCTCTTGGGGTGCAGATTTAGAGTAGAACAGGTACAGAACGTGGGTAGGAAGGCCAGCAGATAAGACTGATTAGAAATAGATTCGGGATGAATCAGAAGATGTGCAAGATGAGAAAAATGAAGTGAATTATTTTAGGTATGAAAGGGTCAAGGTACAGTGCTGAGGGTGAAGGTTATATTACAGGGAGAGGTTTCACAGAAATGAAAGGTGAAGGTCTGGCTGTGTCATGTCAATAGGTTGTGTGGAGACTTGCAAGAGTGTGTACAGTAATTCTGTCACATCCACTCCATCGTCATGGTCATCAACAACACCACCATCACAATGAAAATCAATATAATCATCAACATCATCGTCAACATCATCATCATTGTTATAATAATCATAAACATCATCATCATAATCACCATAATCACCATAATCATTATAATCATAATCACCATAATCACCATAATCATTATAATCATCATCATCATCATCATCATAATCACCATAATCATCATAATCACCATAATCACCATAATCACCATAATCACCATAATCACCATAATCATCATAATCACCATAATCACCACAATCACCATAATCATAATGATCATCGTCATCATCATTATCATCATTACCATAATCATTACCATAATCATCATCATCATCATCGTTATCATCATTAGCATCAGCATCATCATCACGTTGCTTGTCCCTGTTGGAACTCTCATAAGAACTACTTGCAAGTCTCCCCTGTCCAGCCTATGCAGCAGGTAATCCCATCTAGCTTGTGATGACCCACACCAACCTTCCTGGTCCCCACCATCCTCACTCTCACGCCCCCTAATGACATCATCTCAACCATTACGTCCTTCTATAAGACCGACATATTTTATTTTCAGGAAATTTCTATGTTTTCCCATCTATATATTTGTTTCATTTCTCTTTACAATTACATTGACTGCAGATTCTCAATTATTTATGTATTTCTTTGTCTTGAACCGTCCAGTACAATGCCACTGCTACTCTATGTCTGTGTATAGTCCTCCGTGCTTAAGTATATATCTATGTGTGTGTTGTATGTTTCCTTCCTGCTGAAGGTCTTTTGGTCCGAAAAATTGTTATAATTTGTGTCGTCCAACTATTAAAGCTTTAAACATACCGTTTTATTTTTTGTTTTCGTTTTTTCCAGATTTGATTTTCTTTGTTTCGATGCTCGTTTCCAGCCATTTTTCTGAAGTTTGAAGTAATAAAACGTCCACAAGTTTGAAGTAGTAAAACGTCCACAAGTTTGAAGTAGTAAAAACGTCCACAAGTTTGAAGTAGCAAAACGTCCACAAGTTTGAAGTAGTAAAACGTCCACAAGTTTGAAGTAGCAAAACGTCCACAAGTTTGAAGTAGCAAAACGTCCACCTGTTTGAAGTAGCAAAACGTCCACCTGTTTGAAGTAGTAAAACGTCCACAAGTTTGAAGTAGTAAAACGTCCACAAGTTTGAAGTAGTAAAACGTCCACAAGTTTGAAGTAGTAAAACGTCCACAAGTTTGAAGTAATAAAACGTCCACATTTTTGAAGTAGCAAAACGTCCACATGTTTGAAGTAGCACAACGTCCAAATGTTTGAAGTAGCAAAACGTCCACATGTTTGAAGTAGTAAAACGTCCACATGTTTGAAGTAGCACAACGTCCACATGTTTGAAGTAGTAAAACGTCCACATGTTTGAAGTAGCACAACGTCCACAAGTTTGAAGTAGCAAAACGTCCACATGTTTGAAGTAGTAAAACGTCCACATGTTTGAAGTAGCACAACGTCCACATGTTTGAAGTAGTAAAACGTCCACATGTTTGAAGTAGTAAAACGTCCACATGTTTGAAGTAGCACAACGTCCACATGTTTGAAGTAGCACAACGTCCACATGTTTGAAGTAGCACAACGTCCACATGTTTGTACTTTTCTCAACATGAGTTCTCCTTTAACACTTGCTTCCGAATCAATCAGTTGATTGATTTGATCGCTCGACATCTATGCTCTTTTGTTATAGAGTTAGCTAAGGAAGCATAGAGAGAGCAGGTAATTTAGTCGTTACCGCTCTTTGAATGGACGAGAGCAGTATCATATAGTGGCGACCAGCAGAATTTAAGTATAGATTTTACAGAATACAAATTAGGATAACAAGTTGTAGAGAGTGGGTAGTGGACACCCACCGAAGTAGGGAGGGTCATGACTTGGTCTTGATATAATAGTTGAGGGGATTTTCCATGAATCGCCACTCGCCCAGTTGTTGTGAGGGTGACCATCACATACATAACACGCATCGACTTTGTGATGTTGTTGTAAAATCTCCACGATTGTCCATGCAGGTTCGTTGTTATTGGGAATGACCATCACACGATACCATGCACTGAACTCATGGTGTTACTCTGCCAGGTAATTAGCTACCAGGAGAGGTCAGTGTCATGAGGTAATGTTATTCCAAATAGGTCATAGAGATTCGGGGAAACAGGGTGTTTGTCCAAATTTGGAAAAGTTCAGGTGTGAGTCACAGATAGTGAGCAAGCGACAAGCTCAGGTGACCAGATCACGTCGCAAGTGGTCAATTTGCGATGATCTTATTGGTCACTATCTTGCAGGTAGAAGAGAGTTGTTGGGTACTTAAAGTCCTGCACAACAGTTTGAGCAAGTTAAGTCAGAAAGTTAAGTCAGAGGAGCAGAAGAGAAGTAGAATGTAGAAGGTTAGTCAAGAAGTTAGGATAGAACAAAGAAGTTAAGTTAGGAGAGCGAACCAGCAGTTAAGTCAGTCAGAAGTTAGAAGTAGAAGCAGTTAAGTAGTTTGGAAACAGTTAAAGTCAGAACAGTTAGAAAGTTAAGATTAGAAGTGAAGTCAGTAGTTCAGAAGTTCGAATCTCCAAGTGTAGTTCAAGTTAGTTTAGAAGTTATTCTTGATAGATAGTTGATCAAGAATATTATGACTTTAGTTGTGAAGTGATTGTGTTTCCATTTTGAAGTGTTTGACATATTCTACATGTCGTAAGTAGACAAATTGAATGATGTCTGATGAACAATGTTATATGACAATATGCACTTATGGACATTGCATAATCATCAGTGGTAACCTACGCATGTCCAGAACTTAAGAACATTAGATTCAGAGAAGTGCATCCACTATATTGCATCACGGCGAAATCAATAAACTGATTATCATTATTGTTGAAGAAAGACTATGTCATGATCTTACATATTACATGTTACCTCAATGTTGGGATGTGCTGTGACCATTAAAGAAGATAAAGATATAACAAAGAACAAGACAACGCTGTAACACATTGACCTGTCCCAACAAAACATTCCGATGAAGAAAAGAAACGCAGGTTCTTAAAGACTACTTCCTGTTGCTACATGATTTCTTTGCTGTTTGCTGTTTGCTGTTTGCTGTTGTTTTATTTGCTTCCAATCGATGCCGAGTCTTCTTTATTAACCTGCTTGTAGACTCCAATAAGACAAATTCACAGCCCCTGTCACGTGACCATAATGCAACCAAAACTTACATTTTGTTTTTCACTTACCAATCACCGGAAGCAACTTTAAAAATAAGAATAATAATTATATAGAAATAGTAATAATAATAATAATTTCGACCACAGTCAATGTCAAGTGCAGCAAAGAGACAAGTATTTGTTCAATAATCTCTGAACAGTTTTAGCTTCCAAGGGCAGAGAATGCTTCAACGAACGTTGATTGAAGAGTTGTCTTGTTGTTTAATGACTGGTAAGGGTAGCGACCACATGAACGTAATGATCAGTTGCCGTACATGTCATGTAACGGCCACAATTAAGACATCCCATAGCAGACAAATATCGGCGTTACGGATGTGTGCATTCATCAAGTCTTAGACGCAATAATTATGTCCCTAGCTCTGAAGTAGGATTGATACATTTGTCTTGGCTAATAGAGGGTTAAGGCATAAAAATGCGAAGCTGCAGTAAAGCTGAATATAAGGAAAAATAAAAAAATAAAAAAAATGGTATGTAAGAAGCTTTACGTGACAAGTGGACGACACAGACTAAACAACGTTTCGGCTAAATAGGCCTTCATCAGGAACAATAAAAAAAAAAAATTATTTTATATATTTATTTTTTAATTTTTTCTTGGCTAATAGCCCATTTGTTTCTTATCATATGTGTTGGCTAATAGCCCATTTGTTTTTTAACATATGTCTTGGCTAATAGCCCATTTGTTTTTTAACATATGTCTTGGTTAATAGTCCATTTTGTTTCTTATCATATGTGTTGGCTAATAGCCCATTTGTTTTTTATCATATGTGTTGGCTAATAGCCCATTTGTTTTTTATCATATGTGTTGGCTAATAGCCCATTTGTTTTTTATCATATGTGTTGGCTAATAGCCCATTTGTTTTTTATCATATGTGTTGGCTAATAGCCCATTTGTTTTTTATCATGTCTTGGTTAATAGCCCATTTTGTTTTTTATCATATGTCTTGGTTAATAGCCCATTTTGTTTTTTATCATATGTCTTGGTTAATAGCCCATTTTGTTTTTTATCAAATGTCTTGGTTAATAGCCCATTTGTTTTTTATCACATGTCCTGGCTAATAGTCCCGCTGTTTCTTATCATTTGTCTTAGCTAAGAATTAATTTTTTTTATCATTTGTCTTAGCTAAGAATTAATTTTTTTTATCATTTGTCTTGGCGAATAGCACATTTGTTTCTTATCATATGTCTTGGTTAATAGCCCATTAATTAATTTATCAGAAAGTTGATTAACCCTGATTAACATGTGTTAATTATTAACATTTCATGCAATTGGTATTATCCGCATTAATGTGCAAGGAAAATGATTGATTTCATGTGGGTGAGTTGTGTTAGTGTGGGTGAGTTGTTTTAGTGTGGGTGAGTTGTGTTAGTGTGGGTGAGTTGTTTTAGTGTGGGTGAGTTGTTAGTGTGGGTGAGTTGTTTTAGTGTGGGTGAGTTGTGTTAGTGTGGGTGAGTTGTTTTAGTGTGGGTGAATTGTGTTAGTGTGGGTGAGTTGTGTTAGTGTGGGTGAGTTGTGTTAGTGTGGGTGAGTTGTTTTAGTGTGGGTGAGTTGTGTTAGTGTGGGTGAGTTGTTTTAGTGTGGGTGAGTTGTTAGTGTGGGTGAGTTGTTTTAGTGTGGGTGAGTTGTTTTAGTGTGGGTGAATTGTGTTAGTGTGAGTGAGTTGTGTTAGTGTGGGTGAGTTGTTTTAGTGTGGGTGAGTTGTGTTAGTGTGGGTGAGTTGTTTTAGTGTGGGTGAGTTGTTAGTGTGGGTGAGTTGTTTTAGTGTGGGTGAGTTGTGTTAGTGTGGGTGAGTTGTTTGTGTGGATGAGTTGTTTGTGTGTGTGAGTTGTTTGTGTGGGTGAGTTGTTTGTGTGGGTGAGTTGTTTGTGTGGGTGAGTTGTTTGTGTGTGTGAGTTGTTTGTGTGGGTGAGTTGTTGTGTGGGTGAGTTGTTTGTGTGGGTGAGTTGTTTGTGTGTGAGTTGTGAGTGTGTGTGGGTGAGTTGTTTGTGTGTGTGAGTTGTTTGTGTGTGGGTGAGTTGTTTGTGTGTGTGAGTTGTTTGTGTGGGTGAGTTGTGAGTTGTGTGTGTGTGAGTTGTTTGTGTGTGGGTGAGTTGTTTGTGTGTGTGAGTTGTTTGTGTGTGGGTGAGTTGTTTGCGATCTGTGACACTGAGGATAAGAGGTTGGGTTTTGAACCCTATCGGCGATGGTTGCTGGGGTTCACTCAAAGGTAATATGGTACCAATTTTTTTCTTTTTGGAAGGAAAGACGGAAATGGCGTAATGCTGACCGCAACATCAAGAAAAATGGAGAAAAAGGATGAGCACTGTAATGATATTTCTTATAACCACTGACGTGACGTAGTTATCTCCAAATAGTTGTAAGTGTAAGCCTTTGAGAGTGTGTGGGTAATTTGGCTGGTGATATAAGGTCGTGACTGGCTCCTAGTCTGACAACTTTCACTTGATAGAGAACATGGCTACTTGATTCACGACATGGACACATATCTATGTGTCTGTCTGTATGTATGTCTGTCTGTCCATCTGTATGTCCGTCCATCGTCTGGCTGTCTATTTGTCCTTACGTCGTCTGTATGTCTGTCTGTATGTCTGTCTGTATGTCTGTCTGTCTGTATGTCTGTCTGTCTGTCTGTCTGTCTGTATGTCTGTCTGTCTGTATGTCTGTCTGTCTGTCTGTCTGTATGTATGTCTGTCTGTCTGTATGTCTGTATGTCTGTATGTCTGTATGTCTGTATGTCTGTATGTCTGTATGTCTGTATGTCTGTCTGTATGTATGTCTGTCTGTCTGTCCATCTCTATGTCCGTCCATCGTCTGGCTGTCTATTTGTCCTTACGTCGTCTGTATGTCTGTCTGTATGTCTGTCTGTCTGTATGTTTGTCTGTCTGTATGTCTGTCTGTCTGTCTGTCTGTATGTCTGTCTGTCTATCGTTCTTTCCAGCCGGAGACGCTACATTTGGCAGAAATTCCAGACTCCCCATGTCCGACGAGCTTCAAGTGTCAGTCTTTTGAATCCACCCGCATTATCTCGCCAGAGATCCTTGTTCGGGGCGAGAACCCTTGACCTCCGCGAGGAAGCTGATGCCCGTTGTTGTAGCTTCTCTCATCGGAGTACTTTTGTCGAGGATGAATCTAATAAACTGCACATAAACACATTACGACACCAAGGCTATAAAGCGGATAACTAAGTTTGTCTAACAAAATAAACACCACTAGAATCAAGGGTAGAGAACTCGCTACAAGTGATCAAAGGTAATCTTAAAGTACGTACTCAGCTGAGGTATTTAGAACTTTAGGCTAGCACAGAGGTCTTCAAACTGTAATTATTGTGGCTATCATTAACCACAGGTTGGCTGGAGTGCTGGGTGGTCGTTAGGAGATAAGACGTCGGCATCTTGACAAGAACTTCCTGAGTTCGATTATCACAACTGGCGGCGGTGACAAATATTTTTAACAAGAAACGGAATCCGCAGCTTGACCCTACCCTGGTTCATGGGTAGTGAGATCCGATGTCTAGCCTTCAATGGTTAGTGAGATCCGATGTCTAGCCTTCTCTGGGTAGTGAGATCCGATGTCTAGCCTTCTCTGGGTAGTGAGATACGATGTCTAGCCTTCTCTGGGTAGTGAGATCCAATGTCTAGCCTTTTCTGGGTAGTGAGATCCGATGTCTAGCCCTCTCTGGGTAGTGAGATCCAATGTCTAGCCTTCTCTGGGTAGTGAGATCCGATGTCTAGCCTTTTCTGGGTAGTGAGATCCAATGTCTAGCCTTCTCTGGGTAGTGAGATCCAATGTCTAGCCTTCTCTGGGTAGTGAGATCCAATGTCTAGCCTTCTCTGGGTAGCGAGATCCAATGTCTAGCCTTCTCTGGGTAGCGAGATCCAATGTCTAGCCTTCTCTGGGTAGCGAGATCCAATGTCTAGCATTCTCTGGGTAGCGAGATCCAATGTATAGCCTTCTCTGGGTAGCGAGATCCAATGTCTAGCCTTCTCTGGGTAGCGAGATCCAATGTCTAGCCTTCTCTGGGTAGCGAGATCCAATGTCTAGCCTTCTCTGGGTAGCGAGATCCAATGTCTAGCCTTCTCTGGGTAGCGAGATCCAATGTATAGCCTTCTCTGGGTAACGAGATCCGATGTCTAGCCTTCTCTGGGTAGCGAGATCCGATGTCTAGCCCTCTCTGGGTAGCGAGATCCAATGTCTTGCCTTCTCTGGGTAGCGAGATCCAATGTCTTGCCTTCTCTGGGTAACGAGATCCAATGTCTAGCCCTCTCTGGGTAACGAGATCCGATGTCTAGCCCTCTCTGGGTAGCGAGATCCAATGTCTTGCCTTCTCTGGGTAGCGAGATCCGATGTCTAGCCTTCTCTGGGTAACGAGATCCGATGTCTAGCCTTCTCTGGGTAGCGAGATCCGATGTCTAGCCTTCTCTGGGTAGCGAGATCCGATGTCTAGCCCTCTCGAAAATACGGCGGAAAAAAAACCCCAGGAAAACTCGTGTGCATTCTGTTAAAGAATCCTTGATAGTTGGAACCCTTGATAGTTGGAACCCTTGATAGTTGGAAATCGGAACGAGTAGACCCAAAATTGCCGTTGCCCAGGTAGAACTATAACTTAGTAAAAGATCCACCCAAAAACGTGACAACTTTCGATGATAAAAATATGAGAGTACCTCTAACGTCGGAGAATGTCTGCCTATACGGCGGGGGACCCCTGAGCACACAATTGCCAATGTGGAAAAAATAAATATGTAAATGTGAAGATTCGCGTAAAATTCAGTCCCTCTGGACCTGGCTAGAGTTGTCAAGATGGCGAAGGCAAAGAAACAACAAAGAAATGTGTCTTCTATAGTAGAGAAATGCTGGGGTTTGTTTGAGGAACTGATAGAGTCACACCCCTGAGAATCAATGTTAAGTTAGTCCGGTTTGCGCAATCGATAGGCGATTGGCTTACCACGGCAACAGCCGGGGTTCGTACCCTGGCGAGGACACCTGGGTTTTACTAATTCCCTAAAAATTAGTACCTCTGAAGTCGGAGTAAATCTGCCTGCATGGCGAGGGGCATCCTGTAATTGGATAAAACAGGCTTTACACGCAAAATTCAGTCCCACAAAATTGAGTGGGTGGGACTTCGTCAGAGGTCAAAGCTGACGAAAGCGAACGAACGAACGAAATGTTAAGTTAAGCGTGGTACGTGTAAAAGCAGACAGTGTTTGAGAGGTATTTGTAAACCGTTAATGTAGGAACACAGTGCTGCACTTTACGTTACAAGCTCATCGTTCTCCACAGGGACCGGGGAAAGCAAGACAGCCTCAAAGATAGTCGAGATCCAGGAGGTGACGGGACGAAGTTACACAACACAATCTGTTGGCAGTCACGAGAGGTTCATTTAACAATAAGTCATCGGGCAGTCAATCATTTTAACATTAATCAATCGAATGATTTGTTACACAATCAATCATTTTAACATCAATCAATCGAATGATTTGTTACACAATAAACCATTTTAACATCAATCAATCGAATGATTTATTACACAATCAATCATTTTAACATTAATCAATCGAATGATTTGTTACACAATCAATCATTTTAACATCAATCAATCGAATGATTTGTTACACAATCAATCATTTTAACATTAATCAATCGAATGATTTGTTACACAATCAATCATTTTAACATCAATCAATCGAATGATTTGTTACACAATCAATCATTTTAACATCAATCAATCGAATGATTTGCTACACAATCAATCATTCAATCATTTAATCAAATCATCAAACAATTTTATAATAATTCAAAATAACCAACGCGCTACAGGAACCGTGTATACTTTCAATCTTCTACTGGAAGGGTCTAACACTTAGAACTGCCTAAATACAATAATAACATTTGTAAGATCTAACCAGCGAGCTGACGAGAGCACCTTTCTCAAGCTCACGACATCAATTAATTTGTCCTCACTTAAGATATTCATTCATTCAATCATTCATTCATTAAATCATTCATTCATTTATTGGGTGCCGTCTCCACATCGAAGGTTGGCTACCAAGGACCGCCGTTTTACACCGATCTCTTGTCTTGATGGATGTACGTTGTCATAGGTTCACCTATCTCTTGTCTTGATGGACGTACGTTGTCATAGGTTCAACTATCTCTTGTCTTGATGGATGTACGTTGTCATAGGTTCACAGATCTCTTGTCTTGATGGATGTACGTTGTCATAGGTTCACCTATCTCTTGTCTTGATGGACGTACGTTGTCATAGGTTCACCTATCTCTTGTCTTGATGGATGTACGTTGTCATAGGTTCACCGATCTCTTGTCTTGATGGATGTACGTTGTCATAGGTTCACCTATCTCTTGTCTTGATGGATGTACGTTGTCATAGGTTCACCTATCTCTTGTCTTGATGGATGTACGTTGTCATAGGTTCATCGATCTCTTGTCTTGATGGACGTACGTTGTCATAGGTTCACCTATCTCTTGTCTTGATGGACGTACGTTGTCATAGGTTCACCGATCTCTTGTCTTGATGGATGTACGTTGTCATAGGTTCACCTATCTCTTGTCTTGATGGATGTACGTTGTCATAGGTTCAACTATCTCTTGTCTTGATGGATGTACGTTGTCATAGGTTCAACTATCTCTTGTCTTGATGGATGTACGTTGTCATAGGTTCAACTTTCTCTTGTCTTGATGGATGTACGTTGTCATAGGTTCACCTGTCTGCCTTTTAATGTCATCAGTCCACTGTAGTCTTGGTCTGCCTCGTCTACCTTGAACCTGCCCTTCCAAGACAACCCGTAGAATGGTATATGTCTCTCCACAAGTCCAACAATGCCTTGTAGACAACCCGTAGAATGGTATATGTCTCTCCACAAGTCCAACAATGCCTTGTAGACAACCCGTAGAATGGTATATGTCTCTCCACAAGTCCAACAATGCCTTGTAGACAACCCGTAGAATGGTATATGTCTCTCCACAAGTCCAACAATTGCCTTGTAGACAACCCGTAGAATGGTATATGTCTCTCCACAAGTCCAACAATACCTTCTAGACAACCCGTAGAATGGTATATGTCTCTCCACAAGTCCAACAATTGCCTTGTAGACAACCCGTAGAATGGTATATGTCTCTCCACAAGTCCAACAATTGCCTTGTAGACAACCCGTAGAATGGTATATGTCTCTCCACAAGTCCAACAATGCCTTGTAGACAACCCGTAGAATGGTATATGTCTCTCCACAAGTCCAACAATTGCCTTGTAGACAACCCGTAGAATGGTATATGTCTCTCCACAAGTCCAACAATACCTTCTAGACAACCCGTAGAATGGTATATGTCTCTCCACAAGTCCAACAATTGCCTTGTAGACAACCCGTAGAATGGTATATGTCTCTCCACAAGTCCAACAATTGCCTTGTAGACAACCCGTAGAATGGTATATGTCTCTCCACAAGTCCAACAATTGCCTTGTAGACAACCCGTAGAATGGTATATGTCTCTCCACAAGTCCAACAATTGCCTTGTAGACAACCCGTAGAATGGTATATGTCTCTCCACAAGTCCAACAATTGCCTTGTCCCAATTCTGTTAGTATTTTTTCCCCATTTTCAGCTGATTCACATCTTCATTGTTTGTCTTCTTTCACTTCCATTGAATTCTCCCCCATTCTACTATAGATCCACATTTCAAAGGTTTCAATTTGCTTCTCTCTTTTTCTATTTAATGTCCATGTTTTTGTGCCATACAGGAAGGTTGAGTAAATATATCATTTAGCAATTCGTAGTTTTAGTTCTGATGTTCTTTGCTTTGATATATTATATTGTTCATGTTCTTAAACATTCTTTTCTATCGGGGGTGAAATAAAAACCCTGAGTCTCACACGGCGTAGCGACTGCTCTGACCAAGCGTTATCCCCCTGGTTTCATCGTGAGCCCCGAGACACACACCAGCAGTTGTAATGTGTGTCGTAAAGATAGTTTGCATGTTATTAAAATTACCTTTCAGCCATTGCTATTCTTCTAGGGGTAAACTCATTTAGGTAAATGAGCTACAAGAAATGTTAGATATTATAGTGAAAGAGGGCAAAAATAAAGGACTCAGCCTTAATTGCGGAAAGACAGAAGTAATGGTAACAACAAAGAAAAAGACATCACCTCAGTGCAAAATAAAGACACGTGGAACAATATTAAAACAGGGTAAAAGGATTTAAATATTTGGGAACTTTGTTAACCTCAGACTGAAGATGTACAAAAGAGGTGAGATGCAGAATGGCTCAGGCAAAAGCAGCTTTCCAAAAAATGAGGAAGATACTACGCAATCCATTTTTAACAATAGAAACAAGAAAAAGAGTTCTCAAATGTTATGTAGAACCAGTCTTAACATATGGATGTGAATCATGCAAAATAGGACAGCAGACATGAAAATCACTGGAGGCTGTAGAAATGTGTACCTACAGAAGAATATCGAGAATACCATGGACAGCTAAGAAGAGTAATGAAAATGTTCAGAAAGAGGTCAAAGCAAAAAGAGAGTTAATTTCTAATATTAGGAAGAAACAATCATCATTTTTGGCCATGTAATGAGAAGGGAACAGCTGGAATATATTGTAACAACTGGAAAAATTGAGGGACGAAGAGATAAAGGGAAGCAAAGAGAAAAGGTACCAGACAGCTTAAGGGAATGGCTTGGCAGGAGGTCAACAACAGAAATGATAAATAAATGTCGTGATCGAAAGTTGTGGAGAGACATGATCACCTACGCCAGCAGGCTCGGTACTTGATGATGATGATGATTCTTTTAGGATAGCCTTCCTTATCAAATTAACGGGGCAGGTCTCACACAACACGAAGACCGCTGTATGTAATAATTAACCGAAGTAGGTGAAGACCCGATGTTGGAGCACAATGTTGACAGTCCGGGGTATGTGCTCTCTCTGTGTGTGTGTTCAATATTGAACGTTCCATTTAAGCGTGGCAGCGAGCGACCTTACGCGTTTAAAGCCGCGATTGGGCACTTACATTTGGCGTAAGCATAATAGACGTGGGGGTCTGTTTAATGTGACACTCAAGAGGCTGTTCAACAAAATGCAGAGAAGAGATGCTGCAAGAATTTGCAAGAGAAAAGAATTAAGTAAGGATTAATTATAGAAGACAAAGATTAATGGAAATCTAGTTAGACTTTTTTGTCTGTCGGAATTCTCCCTATCGCTGCTCTTTTCTTTTTATTTCCACTCTTTTATATCTGAATCCAATCTTTTATTTTTCTGTCGGCTATTTCTTTTCTCATTTCACTCTTTCGTTCTGCTTTCTTTCTTTCTTTTTTTTCACTTTTTCTTTTTTTTAAAATTCACTCCTGCCTTTATTTATCCACTATCGTCATTCTTTGATTTCTCTCTCCAAGTTTTAATCTATCCAATCTTTCTATCCTCTGTCCAATCTTTTTCTTCACTGTCCATTCTTTCCTTTCATTATCCATTCTTTATTTTCGATATCTATTCTTTCTGTCACAATCAATTCTTTAATTTCAATATCCAATCTTTCTTTCACTACGAATTCCTTCTTTCACTATCCATTATTTCCTTTCATTATCCATACTTTCCTTTCATTATCCATACTTTCCTTTCGATATCCATTCCTTCTTTCACTATCCATTATTTCCTTTCATTATCCATACTTTCCTTTCGATATCCATTCCTTCTTTCCCTATTCATTCCGTCCTTTCATTACAGATTCTTTCCATTTAATATCTATTCTTTCCTTTCAATATCCATTCCTTCCTACACTATCCATTCTTGCCCTTTCAATATCCATTCTTTCTGTCTTTCATTATCCACTCTATTCCTTATCTAGCCACAATTATAATTATCTTTGCACTCTTAATAATGAAACTGTTAAATCCACTTTGATGTAGTTCCAGTCCCACATTATGAATGAGACTTGGAAAGTTAAATACCAAACCAAGAGATCAAGCCTCAGTGAGCAGGCGAGAGTAAGAACTATTTGTGTGATTTCATAATGGGTTTCATGAAAGACATCTTACCTTTGATGTTTCGAGCCGATGATGGTTGTTTATCTATATTAAAGTGAACAAGGTGCGCACAAAGGACAAGTTTTTTTTTGTTTTTTTTTTAAAGTCAGATGATTTGATGAAATCAATTTTTGTTGTTTATGTGAAAGTGAATTTTGGGGGTTCCCATGAAGGTGAATTTTGATTGTGTGTAGACATGGCTTGTGTGAAGATATGGCTTGTGTGAAGATATGGCTTGTGTGAAAATATGGTTTGTGTGAAGATATGGCTTGTGTGAAGATATGGCTTGTGTGAAGTTATGGCTTGCGTTAAGATTGGCTTGTTTGAAGATTTGGCTTGTGTGAAGATATGGCTTGTGTGAAGATTTGGCTTGTGTGAAGATATGGCTTGTGTGAAGATTTGGCTTGTGTGAAGATTTGGCTTGTGTGAAGATATGGCTTGTGTGAAGATATGCCTTGTGTAAAATAAGGTTTGTGTGAAGATTTGGCTTGTGTGAAGATATGGCTTGTGTGAAGATATGGCTTGTGCAAAATAAGGTTTGTGTGAAAATTAGGGGCTTGTGTGAAGATATGGCTTGTGCAAAATAAAGTTTGTGTGAAAATTAGGGACATGTGTGAAGAAATGGCTTGTGCAAAATCGGGTTTGTGTGAAAATTTGACTTGTGTAAAGATTTGAGGCTTGTGTGAAGATTTGGCTTGTGTAAAAATTTGAGGCTTGTGTGAAGATTTGGGGCTTGTTTGAAGATGTGGGGCTTGTGTGAAAATGTGGCCTGTGTGAAGATTTGGCTTGTGTAAAGATTTGGGGCTTGTGTAAAGAATTGGGGCTTGTGTGAAGATATGTCTTGTGTGAAGATTTGGGGCTTGTGTGAAGATTTGGGGCTTGTGTGAAAATTTGGGGCTTGTGTGAAGATTTGGCTTGTGTGAAGATTTGGGGCTTGTGTGAAGAAAGAACTTGTGTGAAGATTTGGCTTGTGAGAAGATTTGGGGCTTGTGTGAAGATTTGGCTTCTGTGAAGATTTGGGGCTTGTGTGAAGAAAGAACTTGTGTGAAGATTTGGCTTGTGTGAAGATTTGGGGCTTGTGTGAAGATTTGGCTTGTGTGAAGATTTGGCTTGTGTGAAGATTTGGGGCTTGTGTGAAGATTTGGCTTGTGTGAAGATCTGGGGCTTGTGTAAAGATGTGGGGCTTGTGTGAAGATTTGGCTTGTGTGAAGATTTGGGGCTTGTGTGAAGATTGGCTTGTGTGAAGATTTGGGGCTTGTGTGAAGATTTGGCTTGTGCGAAGATTAGGGCTTGTGTGAAGATTTGGGGCTTGTGTGAAGATTTGGCTTGTGCGAAGATTTGGGGCTTGTGTGAAGATTTGGCTTGTGTGAAGATTTGGCTTGTGTGAAGAATTGGGGCTTGTGTGAAGATTAGGGCTTGTGTGAAGATTTAGGACCTGTGTGAAGATTGGCTTGTGTGAAGATTTGGCTTGTGTGAAGATTTGGCTTGTGTAAAATATGGCTTGTGTGAAGATTAGGGATTGTGTGAAGATTTAGTTCTTGTGTGAAGATTTAGGGCTTGTGTTTCTTCTTTTGTGATCATCACATATAAAAAAAGATACGTGAAACACCAGACCAAGAGGCCAACAAGCAAATTGTGGATAAACAGAATACTAGAAACACTCGGAGAAACACTCGTGACATACAAACCGCAGAAGAGGTCAATGGAAGAGGAAGACACCGCCAATAGAAGAGAAAGTCACCGCCAGTAGAAGAGAAAGTCACCGCCAGTAGAAAAGAAAGTCACCGCCAGTAGAAGAGAAAGTCACCGCCAGTAGAAGAGAAAGTCACCGCCAATAGAAGAGAAAGTCACCGTCAGTAGAAGAGAAAGTCACCGTCAGTAGAAGAGAAAGTCACCGCCAGTAGAAGAGAAAGTCACCGCCAGTAGAAGAGAAAGTCACCGTCAGTAGAAGAGAAAGTCACCGCCAGTAGAAGAGAAAGTCACCGCCAGTAGAAGAGAAAGAAACCGCCAGTAGAAGAGAAAGTCACCGTCACTAGAAGAGAAAGTCACCGTCACTAGAAGAGAAAGTCACCGTCAGTAGAAGAGAAAGTCACCGCCAGTAGAAGAGAAAGTCACCGTCAGTAGAAGAGAAAGAAACCGCCAGTAGAAGAGAAAGTCACCGTCAGTAGAAGAGAAAGAAACCGCCAGTAGAAGAGAAAGTCACCGCCAGTAGAAGAGAAAGACACCGCCAATAGAAGAAAAAGACACCGCCAATAGAAGAGAAAGTCACCGCCAGTAGAAGAGAAAGTCACCGCCAGTAGAAGAGAAAGACACCGACAGTAGAAGAGAAAGTCACCGCCAGTAGAAGAGAAAGTCACCGCCAATAGAAGAGAAAATCACCGCCAGTAGAAGAGAAAGTCACCGACAGTAGAAGAGAAAGTCACCGCCAGTAGAAGAGAAAGACACCGCCAGTAGAAGAGAAAGTCACCGTCAGTAGAAGAGAAAGTCACCGTCAGTAGAAGAGAAAGTCACCGCCAGTAGAAGAGAAAGTCACCGCCAGTAGAAGAGAAAGTCACCGCCAGTAGAAGAGAAAGTCACCGTCAGTAGAAGAGAAAGTCACCGCCAGTAGAAGAGAAAGTCACCGCCAGTAGAAGAGAAAGTCACCGCCAGTAGAAGAGAAAGTCACCGTCAGTAGAAGAGAAAGTCACCGCCAGTAGAAGAGGAAGACACCGCCAATAGAAGAGAAAGTCACCGCCAGTAGAAGAGGAAGACACCGCCAGTAGAAGAGAAAGTCACCGCCAGTAGAAGAGAAAGTCACCGCCAGTAGAAGAGGAGGACACCGCCAATAGAAGCGAAAGACACCGCCAGTAGAAGAGAAAGTCACCGACAGTAGAAGAGAAAGACACCGACAGTAGAAGAGAAAGACACCGCCAGTAGAAGAGAAAGACACCGCCAGTAGAAGAGAAAGTCACCGACTGTAGAAGAGAAAGACACCTCCAGTAGAAGAGAAAGTCACCGACTGTAGAAGAGGAAGACACCGACAGTAGAAGAGAAAGTCACCGCCAAAAGAAGAGAAAGTCACCGATAGTAGAAGAGAAAGTCACCGACAGTAGAAGAGAAAGTCACCCCCAGTAGAAGAGAAAGTCACCGCCAGTAGAAGAGAAAGACACCGCCAGTAGAAGAGAAAGTCACCGCCAATAGAAGAGAAAGTCATCGCCAATAGAAGAGAAAGTCACCGACAGTAGAAGAGAAAGTCACCGCCAGTAGAAGAGAAAGACACCGCCAGTAAAAGAGAAAGTCACCGCCAGTAGAAGAGAAAGACACCGCCAAAAGAAGAGAAAGTCACCGACAGTAGAAGAGAAAGTCACCGACAGTAGAAGAGAAAGTCACCGCCAGTAGAAGAGAAAGTCACCGCCAGTAGAAGAGAAAGACACCGCCAGTAGAAGAGAAAGACACCGCCAATAGAAGAGAAAGTCACCGCCAATAGAAGAGACAGTCACCGACAGTAGAAGAGAAAGTCACCGACAGTAGAAGAGAAAGTCACCGCCAGTAGAAGAGAAAGTCACCGCCAGTAGAAGAGAAAGACACCGCCAGTAGAAGAGAAAGTCACCGCCAATAGAAGAGAAAGTCACCGATAATAGAAGAGAAAGTCACCGACAGTAGAAGAGAAAGTCACCGCCAGTAGAAGAGAAAATCACCGTCAGTAGAAGAGAAAGAAACCGCCAGTAGAAGAGAAAGTCACCGCCAATAGAAGAGAAAGATACCGCCAGTAGAAGAGAAAGACACCGCCAGTAGAAGAGGAGGACACCGCCAATAGAAGAGAAAGACACCGCCAGTAGAAGAGGAGGACACCGCCAATAGAAGAGAAAGACACCGCCAGTAGAAGAGGAGGACACCGCCAATAGAAGAGAAAGACACCGCCAGTATAAGAGGAGGACACCGCCAATAGAAGAGAAAGACACCGCCAGTAGAAGAGGACACCGCCAATAGAAGAGAAAGACACCGCCAATAGAAGAGAAAGACACCGCCAGTAGAAGAGGAGGACACCGCCAATAGAAGAGAAAGACAGCGCCAGTAGAAGAGGAGGACACCGCCAATAGAAGAGAAAGACAGCGCCAGTAGAAGAGGAGGACACCGCCAATAGAAGAGAAAGACACCGCCAGCAGAAGAGGAGGACACCGCCAATAGAAGAGGAAGTCACCGCCAGTAGAAGAGAAAGACACCGCCAATAGAAGAGAAAGTCACCGCCAGTAGAAGAGAAAGTCACCGCCAGTAGAAGAGAAAGACACCGCCAATAGAAGAGAAAGTCACCGCCAGTAGAAGAGAAAGTCACCGCCAGTAGAAGAGAAAGACACCGCCAATAGAAGAGAAAGTCACCGCCAGTAGAAGAGAAAGACACCGCCAGTAGAAGAGAAAGTCACCGCCAGTAGAAGAGAAAGACACCGCCAATAGAAGAGAAAGTCACCGCCAGTAGAAGAGAAAGTCACCGCCAGTAGAAGAGAAAGTCACCGCCAGTAGAAGAGAAAGACACCGCCAATAGAAGAGAAAGACACCGCTAGTAGAAGAGAAAGTCACCGCCAGTAGAAGAGAAAGTCACCGCCAGTTGAAGAGAAAGTCACCGCCAGTAGAAGAGAAAGACACCGCCAATAGAAGAGAAAGTCACCGCCAGTAGAAGAGAAAGTCAACGTCAGTAGAAGAGAAAGAAACCGCCAGTAGAAGAGAAAGTCCCCGCCAGTAGAAGAGAAAGTCACCGACTGTAGAAGAGAAAGACACCTCCAGTAGAAGAGAAAGTCACCGACTGTAGAAGAGGAAGACACCGACAGTAGAAGAGAAAGTCACCGCCAAAAGAAGAGAAAGTCACCGATAGTAGAAGAGAAAGTCACCGACAGTAGAAGAGAAAGTCACCCCAGTAGAAGAGAAAGTCACCGCCAGTAGAAGAGAAAGACACCGCCAGTAGAAGAGAAAGTCACCGCCAATAGAAGAGAAAGTCATCGCCAATAGAAGAGAAAGTCACCGACAGTAGAAGAGAAAGTCACCGCCAGTAGAAGAGAAAGACACCGCCAGTAGAAGAGAAAGTCACCGCCAGTAGAAGAAAAGACACCGCCAAAAGAAGAGAAAGTCACCGACAGTAGAAGAGAAAGTCACCGACAGTAGAAGAGAAAGTCACCGCCAGTAGAAGAGAAAGTCACCGCCAGTAGAAGAGAAAGACACCGCCAGTAGAAGAGAAAGACACCGCCAATAGAAGAGAAAGTCACCGCCAATAGAAGAGACAGTCACCGACAGTAGAAGAGAAAGTCACCGACAGTAGAAGAGAAAGTCACCGCCAGTAGAAGAGAAAGTCACCGCCAGTAGAAGAGAAAGACACCGCCAGTAGAAGAGAAAGTCACCGCCAATAGAAGAGAAAGTCACCGATAATAGAAGAGAAAGTCACCGACAGTAGAAGAGAAAGTCACCGCCAGTAGAAGAGAAAATCACCCTCAGTAGAAGAGAAAGAAACCGCCAGTAGAAGAGAAAGTCACCGCCAATAGAAGAGAAAGATACCGCCAGTAGAAGAGAAAGACACCGCCAGTAGAAGAGGAGGACACCGCCAATAGAAGAGAAAGACACCGCCAGTATAAGAGGAGGACACCGCCAATAGAAGAGAAAGACACCGCCAGTAGAAGAGGAGGACACCGCCAATAGAAGAGAAAGACACCGCCAATAGAAGAGAAAGACACCGCCAGTAGAAGAGGAGGACACCGCCAATAGAAGAGAAAGACAGCGCCAGTAGAAGAGGAGGACACCGCCAATAGAAGAGAAAGACAGCGCCAGTAGAAGAGGAGGACACCGCCAATAGAAGAGAAAGACACCGCCAGCAGAAGAGGAGGACACCGCCAATAGAAGAGGAAGTCACCGCCAGTAGAAGAGAAAGACACCGCCAATAGAAGAGAAAGTCACCGCCAGTAGAAGAGAAAGTCACCGCCAGTAGAAGAGAAAGACACCGCCAATAGAAGAGAAAGTCACCGCCAGTAGAAGAGAAAGTCACCGCCAGTAGAAGAGAAAGACACCGCCAATAGAAGAGAAAGTCACCGCCAGTAGAAGAGAAAGACACCGCCAGTAGAAGAGAAAGTCACCGCCAGTAGAAGAGAAAGACACCGCCAATAGAAGAGAAAGTCACCGCCAGTAGAAGAGAAAGTCACCGCCAGTAGAAGAGAAA